>VZSF01010684.1:146950-164683 GCA_013398295.1 Chionis minor
GGGGGGGGGGGGGGGGGCGGTGTGAGAAAAAACCCCACCACACTGGGATTTTAAGTGAAGAAAACACTCCCTATCTGTTTTTCATAAAGTGAAGGGCAATAGGGCTTCACTTACAATACTACATTGTAAGTATACAGGACGTGGCTGTTACTTGCTCCTGCAAAAGAGAACCTGCAAGAAACAAAGCATCAAGCAACTGGTCAAATCAGAAAGAGAAAACAATTTTGGCCTCATAGTAAAAAGTATACCCACTGTATTTTTGGATATTTTTTTCCCTAACACCTCTAACAAGTATGTTTAGTTCTTGTTAGTGAAAATATAAGGAAGAGCAGCAAGATAAATGCACCTATTGTATTTATTGGTGCTCTTATCTAGTTCTTCTGCAATCTTCTGCAGCCCAGGAGAAATTCCAGTAATTGCTTGAGTTTCAGGTTGAGCTTTTCCCTTAATTAAGGATAAGACATACACAGTATTTTGGGAACATGTTTATGAAAATAATGAAGGAATTTTCAATTACATGTGCATACAGTATATAATGAATTGGGCCCAATTTCTGTAGTGATTGCTAGCTGAAATCCAGAGCTTTGCTATAATTCAGTTTGATTACTGTTGTTGATTTCCTTTTCATTACTTTTTCCAAAAGAAGCAGTTTCTATTTAAGAAGCAGTAGGAAATGCTAAGAAGCGATTATCAAAAAGTATAGCAAGGGGGGAAGAAGGACTGAATACATGAAATAACAAAAATTTAGGCATTTTGAGCAGAATCTCCTGCTTAGAAGAAAAGGATTTTGCTGCACAGGCAAATGCTTAATTGCCAAGAAATAACAAGCAAACGGGTAAAAAATATGTATGAAATTCTGTTCTGTGTTGTTAAAAGCAAACCAAATCAATTGTGTAAGTGTACATAAAATACTAATGATACATTCATGTAAAAATACAATTCAAGCAAAAACAGCTAATCAATCCCACTGACTAAAAATGCCTAGTTCAGTTATTAGCATTCCAGTCACAACTGCCACAATTTCTAATTTGCTGTCAGAAGACAGAGAAGGCATAAAAAAAAAGCAAAAATCATAGAAATGCATTTATAATATTTACTAATCACTACTAATTCAGAAAGATTTAAGAATCCATATGCCTTGCATTGCCAAATATCATCTGAAAAGTTTTAATATTCTCTAAGACCCTTATTATCCTTTCACTTGCAAATTTTATGGACAGGATTACATTTTCTTAGTTGGGGTTTTTTGCACAAAAATTGTACTCTATGCAAGTAATCAACATTATATGATTAACACAGACAAGAAACAAACAATGATGTTAGTACTGCAAAAGCAGCACTGAAGTCATATGTAGGACAGGAAAGAAATGCCATATTCCTAGCACTATTGAGTGAATGATTCTAACTTACCAATACAAATCAAGCAAAACAGGTCAGTCAGAAAACTTGATGTCTTTAATAGAAAAGATACCAATGCTTTTATCATGAACAAGTCCCAGCACATGATCATCTGAATTTGCTTAGCTGTTACTTCAGACAGGTGCTGCTACTGATCTCAGGCAACTTTCTCCATGCTCTCTTCTTTGATGCAGTTAGAAAACAAGAAAAATTGAACTGATGAAAAATGCAGTTCCAGAGCTTACCCAAAAAGGGAGAGGGGGGCGGGGGAAGTTTTTCTTGGCTTTTTGGGTTTTTTCTGTTTTTTAAGCACTATAACCCACATATCAAAATTTGTGTTTCATTAGCCAAACCCAAACCTGTATTTTGTGCATACAGTTAGCAAAAGATGTTTCTGATGGGAAGAAAGGAAGAAGCAGCTCACCGGTTCTAGAAGGGTCATAGTTGGACAGGGTCAGTGTTAATAAACATAAGCGCTATCTGGTTCACCCTTGATACTGAGGCAACATATGTTAATATTCAACTAGCTATACATCTAGGTGACTTGGTTTTATTACAATTCACTTCAAAAGTTATTAGGTTAAATTGGACCATTGCAGATTGTGGGATAATTTGCATTCCAGTTTAAAAAGCTTTAGTCTGAGTAAATTGCCCTCAAAGCTCCATCTTGGTTAAACTAAAACATATTAAAGAGCAAAACTTACCTGTTGACAGTAATGATAGACTATCTTTGCTTAAAAGACATTGCTTAATTAAAAACAAATGGAGTTAACATGAATTAAAACTACTAGCTCAAGTGCAATCAACAGTCAAGTCAGACGTGTGACCTTTAAAGGAGAACATTTTCACTTGTTAAACACATTGCTGAATTTTTTGAAAGAAATATAAAGTTTTTAAAAAAACATAAGGGGATGTTAATGGACTGTGAGAAAACAGTCTAAATAAAGGCAATCTCATGTCTTGCTCTTCTGTGGCAAGTAATGCAAGGACCACTATTTTTAATGAATATTTTCTTTATGTTTTTATTTATCTCCTCCCTTTTTTTCTCCCTAACTCCCTGCAGTTAAATCAAAAGAGATACTCACTAGGGAAAAGTAACCCAAGTTAGCCTAACAACAACAAGAAGTACTATTATCATCAGGAATAACACAAGTTCTAAGAAAAGAGAAAATTGGGGAGCCATTAATTAGAAAAATAGTTCCAACCAAGCTAACCAGGTTTATTCCTATGTGAAATGAGTATGCTGTTGCCTACATCTCTCAGAGGCCTTCTGTGATACCGACTATGAGGAAAGTTAGAAAAGCTCAAAGATAAAGGATTCTTCTACACTTGAGAAAGGCTTGATGACAGAAGAATCAACATATGACCTCCAGTCTTCCCCACTCACACATGAACAATGCCGCAGAGTCAAGCTGCGGCATTGTGGAATAGGGCAGGAGACTGTTCCTGAAACCAAGTGGTGCAAGAGCATCCTGCAGACCAACACTAGCACCTCACCACCATCAGAGAGGTCAGGGATTAACCAACAGTGTAACATGCTCATAATGATGGCCTCCTTGGCTTGGCAGGCTCCCTGCNAGTCATGGCAAGTGGGTAGAAATGGTAAAGTATAATGATTTTTCACATAATTTCATCTAATCTCTATTTTTAATTGGCAGCATATCAAATTAGTTTTGCCCAAGTTGAATGTTTTGCCTGGGATGGTAAGAATACTTTTTTTCAATCTAATGTTCTCCCTATGGTCTCTTGAGAAGTGCGGAGTGAAAGAGCAGCTGGGTGGTCATCTGGCAACCAGCCATGGTCACCTCAACCCACTGTTTACACACAAAGTTTCCTAAATGTTTGGGAGAAGGTTATTTCCCTCCCTTCTGGAAATTACTAATAAAAGAGTCATTGGAGGATGTCATACTGCCAACAGAGCCCCATTCTTGTCCATTTGGCAATTTCCATTGGGACAGAAACACAGGCCTGTAAGGAACGTCCCACACAATGAATGAAATTATAAGTTATATAGCATAATTACCTGCAGAAAAGTTATTTTACCTTTTACCACTTGCTAGATTGCTTTTCCGTTATTATTGGAAAGTCATTCCAGAACCTTATTTCCTCTATCTGTGAGCAAACTTCTGAAATCCACCTTGAATTTATGAGCAGTCTATTTGAAACCACTTGTTCTTATGCTAACATTTTCCTATAACTTTCTCCATTGATTACTTTTCTGTCTCAAGTGCTTCTAAAGAGAAAGTCTATCATCTGTCAACATTAATTTCACAAGGTATCATCATATAAAATAGATCTCTATTTTTTTGGTCAATCAAATAATTTTAGTAAAATATGAGACATTTTGCAAGATAAATGTCAGAGAGTTAGGACTTAACATGATTAATAGGACTTTGAGTCAGAGAGAGCCTTGAGGCAGGAGGTCTTTCTGTTTTCCACCCCCACACTCCCTTCTTTAAAGTGACACTTTTAAAAGATGTTTTAATGAGTCTGAACTATGCAATAAAACTTTAAAAATACATTTAATCTACAAATAAAATAAACTAGGAGTTGTCCTCAGTATTGCAGCAATTTTCAGGGATTGAAGCATACAATTCTTTCCTTTCTTTCCAAAACAAGGGTATACGCACATTTTTCTTTTCTCAGTTAAAAACCATTTTACACCTCTCTTCCAAGGAATACAAAAGGCTACAAGAGAATAACAATCTCACAATTCATTTTCACAAGAAAGTTCCCAAAGTACCTGACTAAAGATTAAATGAGCTAGATCAGGGTGATCACGCAGAGATGTCACATTAAAAGGAATGTAATTTCGATATTTGTCTGTCAGAATCCCAGGACTTTCACTGATTTGTCTGTCAGAGTCCCAGCAAAGGACTTTCACCGAGTCAGATCAAAAAAAATCAAAATTACTTATTTCATTAAGNTGATGGCCTCCTTGGCTTGGCAGGCTCCCTGCAAGATGGAGTTGATTCAAAACAGAGAAGCAAGGACTAATTCAATTCAGAGGGATGAGCATCCTCCTTTTGTATATTTTATTTTATTTTATTTTATTTTATTTTATTTTATTTTATTTGTCAGTCATGGCAAGTGGGTAGAAATGGTAAAGTATAATGATTTTTCACATAATTTCATCTAATCTCTATTTTTAATTGGCAGCATATCAAATTAGTTTTGCCCAAGTTGAATGTTTTGCCTGGGATGGTAAGAATACTTTTTTTCAATCTAATGTTCTCCCTATGGTCTCTTGAGAAGTGCGGAGTGAAAGAGCAGCTGGGTGGTCATCTGGCAACCAGCCATGGTCACCTCAACCCACTGTTTACACACAAAGTTTCCTAAATGTTTGGGAGAAGGTTATTTCCCTCCCTTCTGGAAATTACTAATAAAAGAGTCATTGGAGGATGTCATACTGCCAACAGAGCCCCATTCTTGTCCATTTGGCAATTTCCATTGGGACAGAAACACAGGCCTGTAAGGAACGTCCCACACAATGAATGAAATTATAAGTTATATAGCATAATTACCTGCAGAAAAGTTATTTTACCTTTTACCACTTGCTAGATTGCTTTTCCGTTATTATTGGAAAGTCATTCCAGAACCTTATTTCCTCTATCTGTGAGCAAACTTCTGAAATCCACCTTGAATTTATGAGCAGTCTATTTGAAACCACTTGTTCTTATGCTAACATTTTCCTATAACTTTCTCCATTGATTACTTTTCTGTCTCAAGTGCTTCTAAAGAGAAAGTCTATCATCTGTCAACATTAATTTCACAAGGTATCATCATATAAAATAGATCTCTATTTTTTTGGTCAATCAAATAATTTTAGTAAAATATGAGACATTTTGCAAGATAAATGTCAGAGAGTTAGGACTTAACATGATTAATAGGACTTTGAGTCAGAGAGAGCCTTGAGGCAGGAGGTCTTTCTGTTTTCCACCCCCACACTCCCTTCTTTAAAGTGACACTTTTAAAAGATGTTTTAATGAGTCTGAACTATGCAATAAAACTTTAAAAATACATTTAATCTACAAATAAAATAAACTAGGAGTTGTCCTCAGTATTGCAGCAATTTTCAGGGATTGAAGCATACAATTCTTTCCTTTCTTTCCAAAACAAGGGTATACGCACATTTTTCTTTTCTCAGTTAAAAACCATTTTACACCTCTCTTCCAAGGAATACAAAAGGCTACAAGAGAATAACAATCTCACAATTCATTTTCACAAGAAAGTTCCCAAAGTACCTGACTAAAGATTAAATGAGCTAGATCAGGGTGATCACGCAGAGATGTCACATTAAAAGGAATGTAATTTCGATATTTGTCTGTCAGAATCCCAGGACTTTCACTGATTTGTCTGTCAGAGTCCCAGCAAAGGACTTTCACCGAGTCAGATCAAAAAAAATCAAAATTACTTATTTCATTAAGAAAATATTTGAGATTGCCATTGATAAATTCACTGACTAAAATAGTGCTACTAATTAAGATTAATATTGCTAATAATAGTAATAGTAATAGTAATAGTAATAGTAATAGTAGTAGTAGTAGTAGTAGTAGTAGTAGTAGTAGTAGTAGTAGTAGTAGTAGTAGTAGTAGTAGTAGTAGTAGTAGTAGTAGTAGTAGTAGTAGTAGTAGTAGTAGTAGTAGTAGTAGTAGTAGTAGTAGTAGTAGTAGTAGTAGTAGTAGTAGTAGTAGTAGTAGTAGTAGTAGTAGTAGTAGTAGTAGTAGTAGTAGTAGTAGTAGTAGTAGTAGTAGTAGTAGTAGTAGTAGTAGTAGTAGTAGTAGTAGTAGTAGTAGTAGTAGTAGTAGTAGTAGTAGTAGTAGTAGTAGTAGTAGTAGTAGTAGTAGTAGTAGTAGTAGTAGTAGTAGTAGTAGTAGTAGTAGTAGTAGTAGTAGTAGTAGTAGTAGTAGTAGTAGTAGTAGTAGTAGTAGTAGTAGTAGTAGTAGTAATAATAATACAGTCTGGGGGTAACATTCACCAGAGAGTGAAAAGCACAGCGTTTATCCAGAAAGGTGTCCCTGCCTGGAGTGGAGGAAGAGAACGGAGTCCATCAACTGGTCCATCAGGTATCGAGATTCTTCTCTTCCAATTTGTCCTTTTCCCCGTCTTTTTATCCCCAAAATAACAAGGTTTCCCTCCCGTAGGTGACATGTAGTATGATTTAGGTGGAGAGACAAGTGCTATAGTCATATATGTTTAGCATGATCTCTATAATCTTCATTAGCATATGCAGGGGTGTCAACATTAATATGCATTTCACAGGTAATGAGTCAGAGGTCAGTCATCAGGCACCCTTTCAAAGAAACAAAGAACTACACAGTTTCCTGCTACACAGCTTCCTGTTATCTTGTGGTCTTTNGGTGGAGAGACAAGTGCTATAGTCATATATGTTTAGCATGATCTCTATAATCTTCATTAGCATATGCAGGGGTGTCAACATTAATATGCATTTCACAGGTAATGAGTCAGAGGTCAGTCATCAGGCACCCTTTCAAAGAAACAAAGAACTACACAGTTTCCTGCTACACAGCTTCCTGTTATCTTGTGGTCTTTGCTGATGGAAAGGAGGGTTGACATGCCTACACAGGGCTCACTCCTTGCATGCACCCCATGCTGGCCAGGAAAGTCTCCACTCCTCCTGGCTGCACAAGAGACAGCAAGTCCAGTCTTAATTGTTTTTTGAACACAGAGACTTCACCTTATTATCCAAATTCCACAAGAGTTCCCAAAGCCAGGAGAACAAGCAGGAGGAGTTCTCTGTCTACACTCTGTAGAAAGAAAATATGTAATCCTTCATTTACTTCAGGAAACAAATATACAAAAAGAAGAGTTTTCCATTATACAAAAGATTCTGGGAACAATTGCAGACTCCAAAATACCAGGCAGTATTAGACAAGTCACAGATTTTTTATGTCTTCTTTCTGTGTCTTTTCTATGTGTGATTTCCATGGACCAGATTTAAAAAAAAAGGACATAATTTTTCAGGTGTTTGCAGATTCCTGCCTTTGGGCCCTGGAACACGCTCAGATGACTGCACTCACACCATCCCACTGAGGGGAACACACTAGCCTTATGGAGTGCACTGAGCCCTAGGGATATGGTAACATAAATACTTCAAGGGAGGGTGCTGGGAGGATGCAACAGTCTTTTTTCAGTGGTGCCCAGTGACAGGACAAGAGGTAATGGGTACAAATTTGAACATAGGAAGTTCCATCTGAACATGAGGAGGAACTTCTTTACTTTCAGGGTGGTAGAGCACTGGAACAGGCTGCCCAGAGAGGTGGTGGTGTCTCCAACTCTGGAAATATTCAAAACCTGCCTGGACACCATCCTGTGCAACCTGCTGTAGGTGGACCTGCTCTGGCAGGGGGGTTGGACTACATGATCTCCAGAGGTCCCTTCCAACCCCTATGATTCTGTGAGTCTGTGACGTTCTGTGTTGAGTGGGAACAGGAAGAAGATAGATGCCACACAATCTGACCCGCTTTGGAAAACCACAAACACTTCAACTAAAGCTAAACTAGCGAAAAATACATTTCATGAGTGGTTTAGAGCTACTATAAAACAGGGGAAGATGAAAGGCAGGATAATTTAGTGTTTCATAAAAGGTTGCATGAGGTTTGTGACAGACAAGAACGCAATCAATTTCTTCCACATCCATTCTTTCCTTCTCCAGATCAAGGTTATTTGCCTCTCCATGTCCTAATTTGTAGATAGAGATCATGCACTTCCATTCCTTTTTTTTTCCAAATTAAATAAAAGTTAGAATATGAGGCTGCACAACACGTCCCCTCAGAGGTACTGTATGATATGCAATGTCATCTAAAGTCTCCCTGATGTGAGGACCTCAAATTCATTTACTGTCTTGCCTGGTGTGGGCAAAGTATAAACAACAGCACTTGCTACGCAAGATGTGCTACTTTCTCTCCTACCTTTCTTTTTTCAGACAAGTTTCAGAGAAATACAAATGCAGAATACCGACAGTGACAACAATAATTTACTGCAACCGAGAGATTCACATCCCTCTTGATTTTAACACAATGGCAGCTTTCACTCCCTTTAAAGAGAGAACTGAGGAGCTCAGCACTCTGCAATAGCCAGGTTTAAAACACTCTTCAGATGCTTTCAGTTTCTGTAAAGTAGGTACGGTGAGAAGAAAACAAGAGGCTGCACTGAGCCTGCACCACAGTCAGAGCCAGGACCAGGATTTGGAGATTTAACACAGACTACAAAAAGATATAAATAAATGAGCCCCAAATGCCCCCATCTGGAGCCAGAGGTGAAATAAGGAATTTAGAAGAAGCACTTGCTGACAGGATCCACAAACCTGTCAGACCAACTCTTCTGCGCCTGGGGTTTGGGTAGACTTTAGGGAGTCCAAGCTTCTAAAGCCAACCTGTCCATGTCTACCCCGAACTCTTCCTTCCTCAAGTGTTTTGGGACCGTTTACTTTGCTGAGGATGTCTGGCTCTGAACTGCCACCCCACCAAACCTTTCCCACAGCTTTGGGATTACTTTGGTGGTTTTTGAGTGTATTTCTGGGGTTAGCACAGGAGCTCATTAATCTTCTACCTGTTGGGAGCAAAGGAGGAGAACAAGCTACCTTTGAGGGTGATCTTCAGTACAGTCATCTTGTTCAACTGATGTCTGGCAAGATGAGAGAGGAGATCCCACCTTCACACAGATAGGGTTGATGAAGATCATTCTTTGAATCCACTGCAGGGATGCTCTGCAGGTCAGACTGTGAACCCCACTAAGGACTGACAGTTTCAGGGATAGCAGCCTCTCCTGCAACACTCTCATAACAAAGAAGATGTTACATGATTTACTGACATTATTGCTTTTGCCCTGAGCACTGCTAAAAAGTTGGTTTGGACAAAGTAGTAGTAAATGAAACATAAGAGAATTTTTTAAATTTTTATTATCATCACTACTCTTATTCCAGAAGGAAGTCAGGAGAGGGATTTCCCATGAAACTTTGTTTTTCTTAAAGATTTGCTAATATCAGATTGGAACTACATCCGGTAATCATCACTATGGGAGTAAAAAGAAAGCAAAGGGTATAAGGAAATTGCAGCACTCAAGGACACTTTGATTTTATCACAAGACAGGAGAGAAATGCCTGGTTTTCTGGTAGCTGGTCTCTCAGCATGATCACAGTGCAGGAGAGATTCACCCACTGACTGCCCTGCTAAGTATCCCTTTTCGCTCACCCTTTCCAGCTATTAGCAAACCCTTAGGGAGTGTTGACTGCTCATGGCAATAGTGTACCAAAACGATGACCAAAACTATTAGTCTGCTAATGCTAGACTAGCTGCCGTCACAGAGACACCAAAAATTCTTGGGAGCATTAAATGTCAAGGATATTATTGGAACAAAAAACCCTATGCTTTAGAGCTCATGCCTTGTCTACGATACGGCACCACTCTTTCTCTTTAGCAACTTTTAAAGTCCAGTAGCTTGTTCTGATCTTGGAAGAATACATACCTAGCACTCAGCACTCCCAATCTGCACTTTAGTATGCTAGCTTAATTTATAAGTAATATCAGTGTGTGAATTGAAACCCCCAGGGTACAAATGCTCATTCCCTCCTGCCACTCAATAACAGAGTTAAGAAAATCCATTAAAGGAGTAAAGCGGACAGCTAAACACTAAAATCTTAATTTGTTACACCAAGAGGTCTTGAAGCCCTCCCTAATGCAAATCTCTTCCAAAACACCACACCAGAGAAAAATACAATAGAATTTCAAATAAGAGTGAAAAATACTGAGTTTAAAGCACACTGATGCATTCGTAACAGGGTTTTGTGATGGAGTAGTCATAGCAACATAATGTACTAGTGGCTTTAAAAGAAAAACAACAACATGAAATCCCACACAAGTCCAGATAAAGTCTGGCACTCTTTTACAAGACTGGGCTGTCAAGGGGCTCTGGATTCATTCACAGAGTATATCCCATTTGAAAACCCAAATATACACATACATTTGTCCGCTCAAATGCATATTTTACTTCCTAGTTTAAATACTCAAATAACAGTTTGATCTGATGGTTTCAAACATGAAAATACCAATGTACTGCATGTAAAGCAATTAAAATTCAACTCAGCAGCCTGTAGATAGAGTAAGCATTATCTGGCTCACATATGAGGCAAATAGTTGACAAGCTGCTTACGTTCTGTAAGAAATAATGTTTACCACAGTGCTTCCCAAATCAGTACTAGGAAACTGTAGCTGATTGGATTACACATACATTATACTTTTACCGCTCAGGATGTCGTTACTATTAGTGCAGATATAATTAATATTAGCTTGCCTTGAATCCAGAAATAAGCATAATAAATGTTGCGGTTTGAGACAGACTACTGAAAAGAACAACAGATGCTCTCCCCCACCTCTCTCTCTGTGCTGTACGTGTATTTTTGTAATACTATGGTGACATAGCCAGGTACAATGTATATGTTTGCAAGTAATGTGACCACAAAAAGGGTAAAGACAGGCGTGTGTAGCTGCACATAAGAGACATCCAGCAAAACTTGTCAGAAAAAGGACAAGAAAAGCACAGGGGGCTACTTATAGACTGTACACAGGAAGGATGGCTGGCAAGACAAAACAAGATAATGGACATCAGCAACTCCTTCTCCATTTTGGGAGGAGGACAAGAACATAAAAACATCAAACCTCAGCAAAGAAAACAGGAGAATAAAGATGACAACCCACTTCAGCTTGGCATTTTCTCATTGATGAGGTCTCAAGCTTGTTCATCTGGACCTCAGCCTCTAGGTCCACTAGGGGCACAGCCACACACAAGAGATGGGATCACCTCCCCCGTCCTGTGTGCTCACAGCTAATTTAGAACATCAGTGGTTGAAGAATAATGGCTTTGTATACATAGCATTGACGACTAATATTGTGTAAGAACTGACTGCTAACCAGGAAAGTGTTGTTAATGGATGAATTTAGTACTGTCCTGCTTTTTCAGTCTTCAAAGCACCCCATCACAGCAATCTCTAAATCCCGAATTGATATGTACATATACATACATTCAGTTCCAACAAAAGCTGTTGATCTTTTTATCAAAATATTGTACTGAGGAAACTTGACTTAGGTTTTGAAGCAGATCTCTCCAGAGTTTTGTTGTCATGTTACTCGCTTCCTCCCTACCTCCTTCCTCCTCTGCAACACAGGGAATAAAGAAGCTCCATTTTCCCACTCCTTGTACATCTCATGCAACCTGATTTAAACAGTCCCTTACAAGATGTATAGCATATTCTTTGTACACCAAAACTTGCAAATGAACTAAGATATCCAACATGAATGAAGACAGGTTCCACCCCCCCTCCCCAAGCATGATTCAAGTTAGTAGATATTTTTCCAAGGGTGTTACACGATGGAGCTGCACAGCTCCTGCTCCCATTCTCCAAACGCATTGCTCCTGTGCATTCACAGTACTCTCAAGCTGGATATTCAAAAGCCCCAAACAGAACTAGCAGCCCAGTATGATTTCAGTAAACCACTGAAATTAGAGCTAACAGACAGTAGGAGTCTTTCTCAGGCATCTTTGTAACTCCCTCTAAGGAAAGACAATGGGATATTGTGAATATATTATCTCTTAGTAAAGATAAAAGTTGGAGTCATGCTGTGGTCATCACAAAAACCTTTTCTCTTTTGGTTTCTGATGTTATTCTACATTTTTCAAAAATAGAATTTTTAACAGCTTGTCATTTTTCTATGAAAGTCTTCTTCAGTTTCCTCTCCAAGTTCTATTTATCTAAATTTTATCAGAGAGGCATGAATGACATTTCTACCTAACTAGCAATCTTTCTGGATATGTGCTGCCTCATAAATGAACCCATAAATGTGCTTTCTGCAGCTGCTGAAAATCAGAGTGAATTCCTCACGAGTAATTTGCTCATGTATCATACAGTGACATGCTGGAGGTACAGCTACAGTGGTTTTTAGGAATAAGAAAGGAGCTGGTAGCCCATCTGCAGAAACAGGGTCATCTTCAGAGACAAGCAAAGCTTGTTTCTAAATACCCATGTCGACAGCTTGTTGAGGAAATGTTTGGTTAAAAAAAAACAGAGGAAAATGGACATCCTTCATTTCAAGACTGCATTAAACATACTGCTAGATTTTCAAAATCAGCTGAGGGATGCCTTCTGTTTCTTTCAATGGAAAGCATGTGCCTATATTTGCCACTTTAGTCTGAAAATCCATAGTAGTGTGACACTGTAGGAATATAGATCTGGAAACACTCATAGCCCAGAAGTCCATCCGTGAAATGGATGGCAATTTGCATAAAGCAACATATAAATTTTAACACCCTCCTACAGAATATAGTTGAGACATCATGTTTGAAGGCCACCACATGTCTTGCACTAAAACTTTGAAATCCTACCTGCCTTGAGAGTATATTAATTTTGCCTGCAGTGCCCCACTCTACAATTATCTCTGCATGGCCCAGAGGGACACACCCTTCCTGTGAAAGCCAGAGGGAACTCAAATCAACTTCTGTATATGAAGTTATGCTTCTAATATTTTTTTTTTTAAGGAGCTGGAAGTCTGGGGAGCAGATTCTGGTCAAAGATGAACCTGCTTGACAAGATCAGGTGATTTGTGAAAAGAAAATTGTTGCCTGTGTAAATGTAATTAGTTTTCACTAAAGAGAAGATACCAAAGTCACAGCACCCTCCATTGGGGTAAATCAGAGTAATTAAAGCACTTTTAATGCCTATTTACACCAGCAAAGAATCCGGCTTTAACACTGGCTGTCAAAAAAAAAAAAAAGGCTGAGATGGTGAAATTACGTAATTTCATAAAAAGCTATTACTAACTAGTGAAGTGCTGATGCTGAAATATGTAATTATCTATCAGTATATTAACCTCTTTGCTCACAGATGTCAGGATGTGAAATGGAAACAGTACAGTCAGTGCAGTTAGATGTTCCCCAAGCCCCTACGAACGTGTAAAATTGAGCCACTGCCAGCAGATGGGTTCACGTTTTAATTTGCTGTGAAGGTTCAGATCATGTGTTCTGCTCTGCAAAGCGCCCAGAAAGGGCTAGCCAAAGCTTTCTGCAGCAAAAATGTATTGACAGAAAGCCTTCAGAGCAAGGGAAAACCAGAAAGTGCTTTAACAGCTTGAGCACAGGTTAGATAATCCAAAACACAGGTTACCCAGGCAGCTGAGTTGCGGAAGCCCTACCTCAGCTCAGCTCTCCCATATCCAGACTATAACATTCTTGACCTGAAACACTGCTTCTTCTCCTATATTTCCTAGGAAAAAAAATTACAGTTAAGATCTAAATACTATCCACAGGAATCTAAGATAACCTTTACTGGTAAAGAGATAAAAACGTAATAATTTCTTAACTATTACCAATGTTTCTGTAATTCCCATATGTTATTGAGATTTGAGGGGCAGGGCTTATTTTGTGGTTGATTTATATATATATTTTTTTTTATTAAACAAAGCAGACAATTTGTACTTACTCTGCAATTTTCCCCTTGCCAACAGAAGATCTTTGAACAACAATCGTTTCTTCCAGTTGTCTTCATTTTACCTAGGAACTCAAAGATGACTTTCCTCTACTGCTGACAAAGTGAACTTGAGCAGTGGGAAGCCAGTAAATCTCAAACAGCAGCTATGCTTTATGTACCTTAAGTACTGGAAGATTAAAAATGTGGTTTTATCACAGTGTGATACCAATGTTAATAACTAGTCCGGAGCAAGAATTCAAAGCTTTCAGTATTCTGTAATTGAAAGTAGCCCAATCGCATATGGACTAATCTAGGAGCAGAGGAGCTCAGATCATCTTAGTCAGCGTTTCACTCAAATAGGATAGCCTGAGAAGGGCAGTGAAGTATCACTCAGTCATGTAGTATCAACAGTGGCACACCAAACATGAGGTTTGCATTAGCAAATGAAGCTACATGGAAGTAACTACCTGACACTGTCTGACCAAAGAAGGTCAGGCATACAGAAAAATTTATTCATAGCACTTGTTGAAAGCTGAGTGAATATTAAAATTTCAGATTTTCAGAAACAAACAATTACTTTACCTGCTACTACATCTGCAGTTATCACAGCACCAAACAGTTCTTTTGCTTTCAGCTTTTTTATTATTTTATTATTGCTTCTCCTTTTCAATAGGCTTTTGTAAGACAATTATTTCATAAACATTAATTGGTGTTTTGTATTTTTATATTTTATATTTTATATTTTGACTGAACTCAATAGCTAATAACTACCGCTTGTTACAAACCAGCTGTCCCTCACAAGTATGGATACAGATACTGCATATCACACTACAGAACTGGCATTCAGCTGAAGTCATCACATGACAAAAGGATGCAGAGCAACAGGAGCAAGAGAGACAAGGCAGGGTGAAGGGCCACCTGCCTCAAGTATGTATACACCGATGCACACAGGCTGGGAAGCCAGCAGGAGGAACCACAACTCAGTGTGTGGTTACCAAGCTATAGCATCATTGGAGTAACTGAGGCAGGGTAGGATACTGCACAACCGGAGTGAGGGATGGACACAAGATCATCAGGAAAGAGAGGCAGGGATGATGAGGAGGGCAGTTGGCCTCCACACGAGGGAGCAGATTGGATGTCACAGCTCTGCTAAGGAGTGGAGGATGGCTGGGTGAGGGATGTGGGTCAGAGGCAGAGGAGAGGCCAGTGAGGCTGACTCTGCAGTGGGGCCACCCAATCAGGGTGAGGAAATCAAAGAAACCTTCCTTAAATAACTTGAAGACGTTTTGACCCTTGTTCTTGTAGGGAACTTTAACTTTCCTGACATCGGCTGGAAAGCCAATACAGTGGGACACGAGTGTCCAAGAAGATTTGTAGAGGATGTCATGTATTACTTTTAGATACTGGTCCTGGAGCAGCCAATAGGGCTGATGACCAACTGGGTTTGCTATTCACCAGCAAGGAAGCTCTGTTTGGCAATGTGATAATCCAAGGCAGCCTTGGCTGTAGTGACCATGAAACAGTGAGGATCACGATCCAGAGGGGAGAGTGAAGAAGCAGAGTAGTAGAGCACAGACTCAGGCTTCAGGAGAGCAGACTTTGAGTTACTCAAGGAACAGGTATTTGGGATCCCACAGGAGGTAGCTCTGAAGGGAGAGCGTGAGCTCAGGAAATCTGACACAGCTTTAAGGTCAGCTTCCTTTAAGTGAGAGAATGGTCCACCCCAAAACTCAGGAAAAGGATCTATCAGAAGACCTGTTTTGCTGAACTGGGAATTCATGGTGGGGTTCCTGCCCTAAAAGACAGCATGCAGGAGCTGGGAGCAGCAACAGGCTACAAAGGGGGACACCTTCAACATTGGCCAGACACGTGGGGATGGTGTTACCAACATCAAAGCTCATCTTGTGCTGGTGCTGCCTGGCTCCCCAGCCCAGATGTCTGGCTGGGATGATGGACAGGCACTGGTGAGGGGCCACTTGGCTCTCTTGTCCCTCTTGATGCCCTGGGGAGGTGCTGCATCCTGAGAGGCATTGGGAGGAAGACAAGAGGCAATGGGCCTCAGCTGAAACAAAAGTAGTTCAGTTTGGAGGTAAGAAACAACTTTTCCTCCATGAGGACAGCCCAGCCGTGGCATAGGCTGCCCAGAGAGGCTGCACCATCATCTTTCTTGGAAGTTTTCAAGTCCCATCTGCACCAAGCCCTGAGCAGCCTGGTCTGATCCCCGAGCAGACCTGCTTTGAGCTGGGAGTTGGACAGGGACCTCCTGAGGTCCCCTCCAGCCAGAGTTATCCTGTGATCTACATTCAAGTTTATCGTATCATACAATATATTCCAGAATACAAATCTAAACTGAACATATCCTATAAAGCAGAAACTATACAGATGCTTTTTAAAGTTGATCATAAAGTTTGCTCTTGGCTTTCACATGCCATTAGAAAGTAAACTATATAACACATGAGAAAGGTCTGTATTGTCACTGTAAAACACACAGGCCAACAGAAGCATCATAACTTTCCCTCGTGCTTTTCCAGGAAAATCACCTCTTGCATATAAAACCCAAGATGTGAGACTTAACTTTGCACATTAAAAAGCTTTTTTTCAAACTTTATGCTGGATTAACTCACATGAAGTCTCCCACCAGAGCTGTGATATGTACCTACTAAATCTGCTGGTGTATATCTAACAAATATTCTGGCATGACATGCATATGATTTTACTGGCCTGACTTGAATGTACTCTTGTTTTCATGAACCTTTGGGCTTTGCCACTATTCTCATGCCAGGTCTGATACAGCACTTTGAATTCAGTAGCTCCACTCAAAGTTTGGTCACAATAGTCCGCATCACTGCTTCTGCAAATAAGGGCACAACAGTTTAAGATATACATTGTTAATTTAAAATTTTAAGTACAGATATTTCTTCAGCCTTGTAAATAAATATTATGTCATCAAGTAATACCTTCTCTCCTATATCATCTTTCCAGTGAGGTCTTACTAGTAGGGTGGGGAGGACAAACCTACAGAGTTTGCTAAGTATAATAAACATTTGAATTCCAGGAATTCCTTTAAAATCTCTTGACTGCATATAATTCACCTAAGAATATAGAGATCCATGACAGGGAAAGAGCCAAACAACCACCAGCAAAACCAATTTGAATACTATGACAATGAGCTGTTGCTACTATTAAACTTAACACGAAAGACAGAATCTGAAATGATTTCCAATAAAAGCAACTCTTTCATACCTGCTCTAGAGTTCCATTAAACTGGGGTCACTTCCGATGATTTCAGGTTTGGTTGTGGTTTTTTTTTAAATTGTTCTTAGATTCTATATTGATGGCAGCTAGAAGACAAGCTCTTTTCAGCATGCCTTGTGCATTTTGCTCCAGCAGCAGGCAATGCACCCTGCTGTTCACAGCACTGCTTCAAAAACCCTATCTCCCTGTGATTCTTCCCCAGACTTTCCTGGGACTTGCACTGCTGTTACATATTTTGCTGATTCCTTGTTCTCGATTTCTTCTACTATATCAGGAGAAGTAGACCTCCTTTTACTTTTAAAGATTAACTAAAACATAAAACAACATCAGAAGTGTAAATGCTGTTCTTTTGCAGCTGCAAACAGCTAGAAGGTGTTGATTGTGTTCATAAAGACCACATGTCCATGGTTGCCTGGTAGATAGCAGATGATTTTCTTTATTAGGAGACATCAGAAAACAGAACAGCAATGAACTGTGAATAATATGGTACTATATACAATGAACCACTTCTCAGAAGAAATGGACATATTTGGATATAATAAAAATGTCAGAATGTCATTTTAACAGCTTTTCATTACTATTTTATGATCTAATTGGCATTA
>VZSF01010685.1:0-211581 GCA_013398295.1 Chionis minor
CTATGATTCTATGATTTTGTCACAGCCTAAGCTACCTTTCTTGGAATGAACAGTTTACATCAAACAAGTTATTTTCCTCATGTAATGCCATTTTTTGGTGCATTTCCAACACACATATGTGTGTATTTACTGCCTATTTTTACTTGAAAAAAATGATACTTTATATATTCATTTTCTGAAAAGAAAACAGATTTAGGGGTTTTTAGGGTTTTCTGCAATTATTTTACCAGACATGTTCTGTCTGAGGACTTTTAGTGTCTTGGCTACTCACTTAGTATCAAATAATACAACTAATTTCCAGCCAAGTAGCTAACGTATTTTTCTATTTTCTCACACAAATAATTTCTTCTTTCTAACACGGCATCATTTACGGGGGGGGAGGGCAGGTGGATAAGGAATTTCGTTCTAAGTCCATAGATATCTCAGCAAAGAAATATTCCCAACAACATCAAAGTATTGTAAAATATGCAGTCTTCTTAGTTCAGCCTACTTTATATGGTAATCAATAAATTATCTATAAATTAAAAATACAATTTTAATGTATTCATACCAAAATATTCCTCAGTTACACACTACTATATTTTTTTAAAATGTTGCAGAAACAAAAATCATAAATATACAATATCAGTCACCCAACAGACAACAAATAGGAAATAATTAATAACTAGTATGCTCTAAGAATACCATACTTAAAATTCTGTACAGACTTTACATTAATACTTTCAAACACTGGAAGAACAAATTTGTTTCACTTTTCACAGAACAACAAAGGCTCTAACTTCAAAATCCTCAGCCACAATAATCCATTCTGCTAGAAATTCTCTTTCAGGAGCCTGCATAAGCAGCAGCATCAGTCTTTTTTGCTGGGGGGTCCACACTGAACTCAGACATCACCAATACAAAAGGCAAGCAATAGGAAATTATCACACAAGCATGAACTTATACATACATTAAAATAAATTTTAAAAAAAAGCTAAGGATTTCTCTTTCCTTTTTTCCTCCAGCTTGCCCACCATGTTGTTAATGTTTGTTCTCCTTTCCTGAAACACCAAAAAAACCTATTGTCCTTCTACTTAAATAGAGGTGTGAGGACAATGATTGACCATCACTGTTAAACAATCTTTGTATTGCACAGATGTTGTTCATGTTTTATAACACTTCGTTTGTGAGACTGCTGATTGAGAATTGTATGACATGAGCACTCTTCCTAGTTGCATTCTGGGAACTTATTGTTGATTTATTTTCATATTGTGTTGCTGAACTATATTTTAGGTGTATTAGATTCATCTTTTTTATTCCTTTTCAACTATGGTTTTTAGATTAGACTACATAGATGCAGCATGATGATCCCAGACCCACAAACACCACACACCTCTTTTTTAAAGGTTTTCTGTCAAGCTGAGAATGAAAGACAGACACAGACAAAATGAAGCAGAACTGCTGTCAGACACTGACAGTGTAGAGAAACACAGACAGATAGATAACAGATAGTGGGGTTCTAAGTACCCTACAATTTACTGAAGCAAATAGAGGAGAGTTGAGTGGCAAATTACCTACACTGTTCACAAACCAGCAGGCTACCCTGTTTGCCAGCCGTTCAAATTGTTTCTGGGTAATTTGGCACATTTCTACTTTGTTGTGCTATTTCTTATGGAGTGACTTTGAGTTTTGATCGTTCCCTATTGTGCAAGATCTTTCCAAACACTAGGCAAAAACTTCCAAGAATGATGGTAGGAACAACTGAATACATGGAAATCATTAGCTGATTAAGTAACCATTTAAAGTAATATGAACTCAAACAGATATGTGACTGTTTTTTAAGGAATTAAAAATGTATTAAATACCAAATTAAAGCAAAACAAATAAAAACCCCAACAAACAAAATTTTTCTCTACCAAAGCTGAGAGGAGATTCCTATCTTAAAGGACAGAGCATAGGAAATTTACCAGAGAAATTATATGAAAAACAATACATCTTTTGCATACTTAAGATAAACATGAAGCAAAACATCAAAGATCCAAGGAATATAAAGTGCAGTTTCTTTTTGAGGTGTTGTTTTCTTTCTTCTTGAAAGCATAAAAAGTCACTTCTTTAAAATCAAGGCAAGGAAACTGCTGTTCACAAAGTCAGGAATCCAGGGAAAGGAATTTGATAGAGTAATTTTGGACCTGCTGATAATTCCCAGCACTAACCTGATATGCAGTTTTGCTCTGTGAGATGCAAGGAAACTCTAGTATATGAACCAAACTCTAGTAAAATTTTGTGGTTGATTAATTTCAGTATCTGATATTGTGTGTGTGTATATATATATATATAGACTTATGTACACATTATATGTGTACACATGTTCAGTATGTGTATGTATTTTAGTTAGTTAAGTCCTTCCGTAGCAGAGAAAGCATCAGCCTTACCAACAGCCCAGACAGGAAAGTGGCAGTGATTGTACCATGCTGGGAGAGATCAAGGGGTCTAACAAAGCCAGAAAAACACAACAGCAATGGGAAACTTCAGTTACTCCTCATCTTGGCTGTGTAATTATCCCATTTAGTTGTGATGCTGAGACTGAATTGCTAGCTGCCATCAATAAGAACTACACGAAGGAAGCAGTCTGGGGCAACACAAGACGAGAAGCACCTCTGGGCAGTGATCTGAAGCAGCACGCAGGACCTGGCTCAAAGCACATCTGAAAAGTCACTTGGTAGCTATGACAATAATGTACTTGGAGTCTGCATCTTACAAGTGCAGCAAGACAGAAAATAAGCTATATTCGTGCCTAATTTAAAATAGTAAAAAAAAAAAAAGTGCACAAAAATATCAGCTCCCTTCAAAAGATAAAAAGCCATCTAAAAGATGAAAATATTCAGACACAAAGCAGAGTCTATTTATAGAAACTCTACTGTAGGCCCAATGGAAATGCATTACACCTGTCCAAAAAGGTTTACAAAGATAATAAAAGATACCTTCTCTAAAAAGCCAGGTAAAAAAGCTTTTGGAAGTAAGGAGGCTATTTTGCAGAAGATTAAATTATGCCTAAATCAAGAAATAGAGAGGATTATAAATGTTGACATCTTAAAAGTAAACACCAGGCTGGCCCAAAGGGATTGAAAAGCAACTTGAAGACAACAGGAAAATTAGTAAACAGCCATGGTTCTTAGGAACACAACATGACTAGAGAGGACTAACAGATGATGAAATTAAAAAGAAACAAAAAAGAATGCTCAGAGAAGGTAGAACACAGCAAAAAAGCTAAAGGATTTTCTCATATCTAGATTTATCAAACACACTGCTCATGTGCCAATTTTTTTTTTTTTAACAAAATATTTGTTGCGAGGAACTGTTTGAAATGAACACATCGGTACAAACACCTGTAGAATAAACTGACAGGTTGGACAGTGATTAATCACCATTATTTATTTGAGTTCTAAAAGAACTCAGAGATAAAATATCTGAACTATTAATTCTATCAGTAATCCATCTTTTAAATTGCATTGATGGCAAATATGTAGTAATTTTTAATGACTTCAGGGAAGAACCAGGTATGAGGAACGTGCTAAATAAACTAATGTAGATTGATATGATAACTAAGGAAGAGCCTAAGTACCTTCTGTAAAGGGAAGTCACACTTTCCAAATCTATTTCTCTAAAGGAGTCAATGAGCAAACGGACAAAGTAAATTATATATTCTACTTTCGTTTCCGAAGGACATATAATAAGGTCTCTCACTGACACTGATCAAGGAACTAAGTAGTTATACAATCACAAAGCAAGCCATATCTGGTCGGTCTAAAAGTCCACCTGTCATATGACCCCGTGTAAGTCAGGAGCAGATTCTGTGCCCCAAGGCTGATAGTATTTTGTGATTAATTTTAATGCTTATTTGCAATTCTTCTTCTGATAATAGTGACTTAATATTAGTAATATAAAATAGATAGATTTTATATAGATTTTTTTATATTATGTTTCTTTTTAACCAAATGTATGAGTTTCCTTAGCACTTTTGTAGCTTGACCGGCATCCCCAGTTATGCACCAGTCTTCCAGAATCCAAACTCAGGTGTATACACAGGTATACACTGTAGCCACCCATGAGTTTGGGAAAGGGGAATAATATCCATGATGAATGGTAACAGAGAGCAGAAATTTATCAATCAATCAACTGAATAAAATCAACTGGTTGAATGGTAAGAAGCAAAAGGCTGCCACAGGTGAAACATGCCAAAGACATGAAAAAGACCTAGCACTGATTAAATTAGTCTACCTAGATAGAAGTATGGCATTGGACCTGAGGAATACACAAGTTACTTGCCCAGATGAAAGTAGCCGGATAAATTAGAAAATTATTTTGCCATACGCCTAAAGACTTCAGGAGCAGACCTGCTGGCCAAAAGGAGTATATTAATTGCTAGTTAAAGAATCAGCTGTTATTTCATTTGCAAATAGCATTGAGGTACTTCCAGTATAGCGCTGTCAAAGCGTGCCCAGAAAGTATGCACAAACCATTCATTTTAATTAATTCACGCTAGGAAATTAGTTGTTCAAGCAGTGTCATCTCTGGTAGAACCTAGCCAAGGCAGCCAACCCCCCACCAAAAATTATGGTAATATCAGTTAAACATACTTCTGTTGACAACAGAAAATTTGGATCATAGTTGAACTAGCTACTCTTCAAAAACACTGGTTTTGACCAGGAAGTTCAATATTTTGTATCAAAAGCCAAAACAAACGTGCATGGACTTTTCCTTTCCCTTTAGCATTCTTCTTTTATCACTGTCAAATCATACATTTCAACACTCTCAATTAAAATGTCCTCTTTCCTGTGCAGTTCATCGTTACACTGCTTCATTTCTTGAAGGAAATTCTTTTTTCACACCAAAAAACCTCAGCTTTAAAATTTTTATACATCTAGTTCAAGGTTTTTAGCATGGAAACAGGTGAACACATCACTTTCTCCTACATTAGCGAATACAGATGGAGGAATTATGGTTCCACGCCTTTTATGCTACTGCTTGTGGTCCTTCACAATGGAAACATGATAGACAATTTTATATGTATATATGCACACATATAAAATATACATATGTTTCCAATGGAAACTCTCATCGACCATAATGGAGACTGCGTGATAATATTATGTGGTTTAACTACACTCTATAAAGGACTACAACCAAGCTATTAGTTAAAAACTCTATAATTTAAAACAGAACATCAGCCCATAAAACAGGTGGAAAAAAATTACTGGGAGAAAACTTGTTCAATTATCTGGTCGATCTCTCTGCTTTAAGAAATAAGCAACTCTGCCTAACTTATATGAAAGATGCTGCCATAACTTTTTCTAAAATTCTCCTACACTGGAAACACTTCAACCTCCTCAACAAACTTTTCACTGCCCTTGTGTGAGAAAACTATTTCCTAATGTTTAATACTGATATTTTTGGCTTCAGTGTAAACCTATTACTTCTTACCTTTTGGCTCAGTACAAAAAAGAAAAATTACTTCCTTCCACTTTTATAACCATCGAGGGTGAAATGTTTCAAATGTTACTAACTTTACATCAATCATCCCTCTAGATCAAGTAAGCCCTTTTGCTATGGAATTTCCTACAGTCAATTTTCTAAACTGATATTTCTCAGTAGACTTCTGCATTCTACGGAGGTGTAAGATCTAAAACTGGCACAAGACTGTTCCAGTTGTACTGAACAGAAGAGAGAAAATATTTCTTGTGAGATGCAAGTAATGTTCCTCTCTATATGGTGATCTGACATTTTTGCACATGTGACATTCCTTGTGGGGATGCTCCCACAGCTCACCCTTAGCAAAGTGTCCTGGGCAATAAGAGCAATTAAGAAAGTGAGTGAAAATACTAAGGGTGAATCAAATACCCCAAACCAATAGTGGCAAGGTGGAAGCTGATTATCAACTGGGTCAAACAGTGAGCAGGGACCTGCAATGAGACTCTTGAAACAAAGCAGTTCTATTGATGGGAACCATAAAGGAAGCACAAGTACAGTGCACTGCATGCATCCTCATTAAGCTCAATCTTACTTTATTTTTTTTACAGATTTTTTTTTAAATAATTCTTATCAAAACTATTTTAAATCCCAGTCTTCTCTTCTATAGGATATGCAGCCACTCTTTACCTATTGCATTTCTTCAGTTAATAACTATATATTCTGTTCTACTACCCACGCTGTTAGCAAAGCTACTCAATAACACCAGATCCAAGAAAGAACCAAGCTGAATCCCACTTGTAATTCTTCCAAATTTAAAATGGAAGCGTAGATAACTATTCTCTGGAAACAATTTTCTATTAATCTGTTAAAACAGTCTTATATTAACCTATATTTCTGGGAACAGACTTTGGTGAGACAATGCTTGTCAATAATATTCTACCATTTCAAATATTTCAGCAAGCGTCACAAACACAGAACTAAACTGATAACAAGATAGATTGTTGTTATTTTCATATTTCCACTAGGCCTAAGATTCCCAGTTAGAGATTAAGACCCTAATATTTTAGGTGTTATACAAGTATAGAACAAAGACAAAAGAACCAAAATAAAAGATAATAGAACACATAGATACAGAAAGATGCATGGGGAAAAAAGGAAGAGTAATTATTCCTATGACAGGCAGTTGTCTCACTGCATGAATGACCTAACACAGTTGAGAAGTTTGTTGAAATAAAACAGAATGCTGGATTACCACTCACAAAATCCAGATATTAGAATTTTTTTCACATTTACCTTGTAAGGATGACACAGTCTAAACTACTCTGAAGAACTGTATTTAAATACCTGTCATAGCTGACTTTTTTGAAAATTTATGGGTTTTGTTAATTACTTTCAGACGCTCTCCATCTTCAGGTAACGTGGGTTTCAATAAATTCTTTCAGAAATTACTTCAAATCAGACAGATGCATTTAGAAAAGGTTAAAGAAGGATATTTGAATCTTTTATTAGGATTCCTTCTCATTCTGGCTTGCTTTTAACTTTTGTGACATTCTGACTCTTCAACAAAAAAAAACCCCTTTGGCCTGACCATAAGAATTTTGACCCCTGTTTCTCTTAAATATGAGATTATGGAAAGCAGAAGATATCATTTACACCACAGAATCTGGCAACTCTACAAAAGTCAGAATATTTTGACATTTTCCACAGAAAACAGACTAAACCATTGTAACTGCCTGTTTCTGTGTTAAGTAAGTATTTGCACGTTGTATTATTTTCTGTCTTTCAGAAAGAGGGAATACAAAGCAATTTTCAGGTTTCATCTCCTGAACTAAGTAAATTCTGTAAGAAGGAAAATCTTACCTAATGAAGCAACTGATTTTCCTACAAATTTCTCTCCATAGTAAGTGGCAAGATCTATTCTCACTAACAAGTTTATAGGATGAATTGTTCAAATTTCATATATGTAACATCAGAGGTGATATAATCCTCCACTCTTGACTTGTTTATGTTGCATGAATTGGTTTGCTTACAGTCAAGCAAAATGGCAAACCTCTCACCTAAAGCAAAGGGCATCTTAATGCAACAGCAACCCAGCTGTCTCAGATAGTTCAACTCTCAGGCAGAAATAAGGTGATATTTTTAGGAGAACTTGGGCTGGAAGATTACAAGTCGTCCTTACAGAACACATTTACAGCTGACAGTAACCTCAGACTGAGCAGATCATTGCCCTAGATCAGCATTTCTCCCTTTAAACCCAAAAAGTGCAGAGGCTGTTCAAAAGACAAGCTCTCAGAAGCACATGGAACTGTTCACGGCATGAACTGACAGCTCACAGGAGCCATGCTGACTCTAGAGAAGAGCACAAACCTATTTACAGGACAGGCTGCTGTTGAAGTCCCTGCCCTGCCCATCCTCATGCTGTAGTTTGCTGCTCCCTTGACTGTGGCAGTTTGACGGCCCATAGAGTTGCTGCTTTTCAGATCACTGCAGAGTCAAAACTGAAAGCGCTTCTCTCCTTTCCCACACCATCTCCATCAAAAAAACAAGTTTTCTTTTCATACTGATAATTTCAAGGTCTAATATTTGCAGAAAACTGAAAGTAAAACATGAGAGCCTATAGTAAATAGTTGGCAGCATCTTCTGAAATACCCTCATTGCAAAGCCAGTACATTATCTATGCCCTGAAGAGCATTCATAACAAGTATTATTTGTTTTGTTTCTTCACACTCATCTTCAAAACAGGGAAAGATGCCTTAAAGGCTTGCCCTTGGGTAAATTGGGCTCATTTTAAGCTTATTGTTTGCTAGAATTACAAACGACTTCAGGTTTGTCAGAAAACCACAGATGTTGCCTTCCTCATGGACAGACACATTTATCAGGATTTCTTGGTTTAAATTTCCATTGACAAAGGCCTCTTCCATGAAAGGCAGCAGCCAGTTTGCAGGCAAATAGCACAAGCTCCCTGTTGGTGACAAAAGTGCTTCTTGTTGTATCACAAATAGAGCTATGGTCTGCCTCTTTGTGCAAGGGAGAGACCTCTTTGTGCAGGGAGAGACCAGCATGGTCAGATCCAGAAACTCAAAAGGACAGTTAAAACACAATCAAAATGGATATTTGGATAGGCCTGTAACCCACTCAAAGTACATAGGAAGTTTGTTCGGTGAGTAATTTAAGATAGATTTTTGTTTCAGAGTAAATGCTTCTGGATCTTTAATGTCCACACAAGAAAGTCATACACATTTTTATGTTATCATCTGTAAGGTTTCCATGTACCATGAAAACCTAACTATAATTCAGAGGACAGAAGTGGTCAATAATGCTCAATGCAAACAAAACAAAAACCTACACCCACTACAGTTCAAACCTATTATTTCACCTCAAGACTCTTACCTTGTGCTTACAAACTGCTTGGAAGCTGTCTTTGGCAATCTAAACCACATAGCCTTTCTAGCAGTCATTAGGGCAATTAGTCTGTATTATTGCAAAATTAAGGGCAGGAGGAGGCAAGATAGGAGAATTGAAAAAGGAAATAGCTACAATTAGTCTAGCAATCTGAAAATTACCACCATGCAGCTCTAATATGGACTTACAGCATCTTCTCAGCTATTTTGTTCTGTGTGTTTTTACTACATTTAAGCCCTACCAAAAAAAATGTCAATTTATAACCCCCTTCTTTCTAAGTAACTCTTAGAGTTACCGTACTGTTGTTTGGATTCTGAAGCATGGCAAATGCCCTGCCAAATTCTAATGGTAATTAGTCTCTTTCATTTACATTAGTACTTTCCTCTGAGAGTCCTCACTGTCTGCTTTTTCAAAATCATCTGAGACCATTGCTATACATCAGACCTGAACTTTCATTGTTTCAAATCATCATATTTAGTTTTAGTGAAAAGAGGTTTCTGATGTATCCACAAGATCAAATGTAAAGTCTTTCACGTAACCTCACTAAAAGAAAGTTTCAACTGTTTGTATGCTTAAACTATTGTTTGTTTCCATCAGTCCATATTCAAGAATTTGTGTACAACTATGTGGATTTTTCAGTGAATTATCCTGGGGGAAGGCTCACATACCTAGCTTTTGTCTAAGTGTTGGCTGAAAACACACTGAACAGCAATTTTAGATTGAACAATATACTATTAATACCTTACCTCTGCCTTTTCTACCCACAAGAGCTAATTTGGCACCTGTTTATACAGATCTGTTTCAGATGTCCCCTCTTTTCTTGCTCTGCACCAGGGGCCACCTTTGTGTCAAGAACAAACAAATTCTCAGTGAGTGTAAAATCAATGCAACCTACAAAAGATACAACACTGCAGACTTCTAGCTATGCCTAATCAATAGAAACATCAAAAGACAGTTTGGGGTTATCTGGCGTACCCGAGGCGGCTGTTACTTCTCAGGATAATTAAGTATCACCCCCTCAAAACCATTTGCCTCTTTTTGGCATCTCTTAGCATTGATGCATTTGACAGAAACATAGTTCTATCCTTGCCTTCCAGCACACACACGGGGCACTGCATGTATGATTGGGTTTGTACCACAATTTGTTCATGCAGAGGACACCAAGGTTAAAGTCATAGCACTGATAGTAAGATATATGTTTATACTTCCACAATAAATTTTAGAAAAAGGTATTATTTCTTGATTTTTATACAAGGGCATGCTAGATTTCTAAACTATCAAATTTAAATTATTTGCTAATAATGAATAAATTATTTCAGATTATTTGTAATTTATGGTATAGCAGTCTATAACAGCCCTGTATATGTCATTATCCCAAACACAGTGTTAATTTCAAATAATGAAATCTAATAAAAAGTATCTGTTCTTAGATAAATGGAGGTCAGATAGGAATTCAGTAAACAGTTGGTAACTTCTGCCCCTCACAGCGTTCGACAAAAGAGCAGCAAGCATCCAAAATTAAAGTAAGGTGGTTTCAGCCACAGGCTTATCTACAAAATGTCATCAGCTCTGGGAAGAAGTTTTATATACCTCCTCATTGTGCTGTGATGGTTCCTACTAAGGTGACTGCACAGCTAAAGGGAGTAGCTAATCAAAAAAGAAAACATACACGCCCGCCCCCACAGTGGCAAGGAAAGGAGTGCTCACAGATAGGCAGTTTGAAAGCAGCTTGAAATAAGCAAGACTACCTCGCTATGTTCTACCACACTATTTGATAAGAAATGCTGGTCTGTGAAGATATAACAAGACTGCCAATCGGTATTCACTAATAAAAAAATTCAGTTTTATTTGTAACCATCAAACCCCAGGAACACCTGCCTTGAATTCTGGTCCTTCAAGATCACTTGAAAAAGACAAGAAGCAAGATCTCAGAGATTTCCTAGTCTTGTGACGAGCTCAGGAACAATGGCCAAGAATTTGGAATCAAGTCATTTAATACTCGGGGTTCAGTTTTTTGCTTTGGTGAATTATTCCCATTGATTTACTAAAAGCAGTAGTCTTAAAAATGTACACTAAGTTTAACTATTCAGTGGCATACATAAGAACAGTATAGGACATATTACAGCCGTTGTTGAGGAGAGTTTGATTATAGTTTCCCTCATTCTGGTGCTTATCTGGAACAGCAGTTCAACTAAGAGACAAGGCAAAATCATTCGAAGTATTTTTATCAAGGTCTGTTTTTATTAAAGACTAGTATTAAACTGTCTCTTCTTCTGCTAGGGTAGTACACTCTTTAGATAAATGACATTTTAAACTCCTTGCTTCATATAATTTTAAACTCCACAAAATCACTGACTGACTACCACATTTTGCAGTCCTGTTAGAGTGTCTTATGGATTTCACTTTATAGAGCTCCTGAATGATATTACCTGCATTTATATGTTTCTATCTCATGGACTCGGCTATCCCTTTGCTCCGAAATAGCAGATCTTCACTTCCGAGAATATTTGATATAGTTCTATTAGGTTCCCCTTTGGAAAAGTAATCCTAAAGGACTTATTTGGCTAGAAAAAAATTGCAAAATATGGACAGAAAAGGTTGCCAGATAAGAAATTTAGAGTCTCAAAGTACTAATAAGGTAGTGGAGGTATCAGAGTCTACTCCAGCTTTACTAGTAAAATCAATATGCCCTTTATCTTTTGCTTAAATACAGCTCTATATCACAGCACGTTAAAAGAACTATTTAAGAAACCACCTCTTCCAAGCTGCTTTTTAGGCAGAAAGAATAAATAACAGCAGTATTTCCTAAGTGAAAAAAGCCTGTTTCTATATAGATTTCTTTTGTGATCTGCTGTAATTTGCAGCTGAGGTTGCTCTTAGTTAATTATTTTTTTTATATACACACACACAAATTCACACACAGAGAGATTTTAAATAATTTACATATGTTCGTCATGTAGATCAATTTAAAGCAGGGAGGGGGTGGGATGAAATGCATGTCACTCAACCATTCTCTGTCATTTCATAGCTATTTTACCACTTTATTTGATCTTCTCTTTGAATCATGAATCTGAAGTTACTTTAAAACCTCAGCTTCTCAAAAAATAATATACCAGCTCATAAAGACCAAAGGAAAAAAATCCGTCATTGCTGAATATACATTTCAACCATTCACACAACTTTCATCCATTTAGTTTAGCTGGTAAAAATCACAGGGAGAGTACTCACCTAATGTTGGGCTATTAAGTTACAGCTAGATAAATTTATACCTGCTATACATTTAACTGAAGAAGTCCAAAAATCTCTTGCAGAGAAAAACATATACCGTAAAAACCCACAACATGCCTGATGCAGCTCATTAACTTTGCTTGAGCTATTACATACTTCAATAACAATAAAAGACTAAGGGATTAGGACAGACAGTTGATGCACCCACTAAGGGGTCTGAGGAGATTTACAAGATTCCTTAAGAAATACTCCTAGAGTCCTGTGTATACACGTGTGCTACAGCATCCTTTTAAAAAAATTACCCAACTACACATATATTTCAAAAATAATATGTTACAAACTTAAAAATTCATTTTCTGTCTTGAGACCTTGCCGTCTTTTCCCTTTGCCTTTGCAAATGCACAAAATGCACATGTGCCCACGTACACACTAATGCTAACACCTTTATACTTTGAGCATTCTTACCAATAGTTTGAAGACAAGGTTATGTAAACTTAATTTTATCTCCTAGAATTAGAAAGAGCAGCAAAATGCTGATGATATGGACACAGAAAAGAACATGTCTTTTGTATTATAAGGGAGAGAAATTTCAAAGGTTAATACAAAAACCAAACAGCACATGTGTCTGTATGTATTGGGGACCAGGGATTTCACTACATTCACCTCACTCCCCCAGTATATGAAAATCTAATATTCTAAACAAAGAATATATACATATTATTGTAACTTAGACATAAGGTTTGTCAATAAAAGGAAAATGCAACTGTAGAAACCCAAATAACAGAAATCAATACAGGTCCATCTTGACAAGGCCTCTACCCCAACAGATGGGTAAAGCAGACCCCACGTTGCAACGATAACCTAGAAGAAGTTACTGCATTACTGTATACAGCGTATCTCCAGTAAGGTAGTGTACCCCATTCACCTAACAAATTAATTTTTATGAAGCTTGTTAATTTTTTCTTTTTGAGATGTTGGATAGTTGCAACTCATTACCTTTATTTAGGTATCTAACACACGCATTGATCCATCTTGAGCAAACATCTCTCCTCTCTACCATATAACAAAAGAAATAACTGAAAATCTGGATGAAAATTTAATCACAGTTGGAAAAAAAAATTAAAAAAACCAACAGGCAAGAATAATTTATACTACTGCTCTACTGTCCTGCTGTATATAATGAATGGCATCAGAAAACCTAAGGGAGGAAGTGAACAGATACTCCCCAACACTGGAATTACAAGCTGTGAATGCAAGCTACGAAGCTCCTAACAAAATCCCTCAGTAAATCAAGGTCAATAGATTATACACATTGATATTGTGCAAAGTTTCTTGTCTCTCAAAAATAAAGCATTTCTGCAAAGGTATTATTACAATCACAGGGTCCCAGCTGCAGTTCTCAAATCTTCTGTGTACAATAGACAATATAATAAGGCTGGAAGAAGTATATCCAGCCAAAAATGAAGATGTAACCATTACTTTCTTAACAGCTATACATTTCTGCAATTCCAGGCCCTGTACCTTGTGCATCTGCCTGTAAGACCAGATCCTCAGCTGGCCAAAGCTTTAAGCTCTACAGTCTCTCCTAGACTGAACTAACCAAAACAGATCTGAAGGCTTTTAAAATAAAAATAAAACCATGAACAAAGGTTTAGTTGACTATTAATTAGAATAATTACCATTTTAATGAGTAAGAACTCACAGAACCAGGGCCTTGTTTGTAAACACATCTTTTCTGAGTTCTAGTAAACACTGCCTAGGCCCCTCTGGTGCATACAAATCTCTTGCCATCTCCTCTGTGGCCTGAGAGGCTGTTCACTTTTCTTCCCCTTCACATTAGGCTCCTTCCTCCCTGGCCACTTACACCCCATGGTCCCTGTTTTCCTGGAAACAGCTCAGTTACTGCCCAAGGCAAGGAGCAGTCTTCTCCCTCCAGGTGCATCATTCTTCTCCAATGATTCAGCCGAATAATTTCTTAAACACATAAAAGAAACTTAAACACATAAAATAGATGCTGCCCATCGTGCAACACTGAAACCTTTCAGTCTGCAAATCTGAATAGCTCACCCTGCTACTACAGAGCACGCAGAATTTTTTTGCTCCTGCAGTTTTCAACTTGGCCATTCATCTCAGGACATTGTTCCTATTCAGTCCATTTCTAAATTCTTCTAAAATATTATTTTATTAAATCTTTGAGAGCACTGTCATGAATCTAACAGAACTAGCAGTTACTCATGCTGCCCCATTGTCCCCTCTGCTTTACCTTAGAGATACAGACTTTCACTTTTTAAAAATACTGTTGAATTTGCTGCCAGCATTGTGAGACACCTTTTATTATGGTTTTGTACAGGTTGACTGCCTGTAGGCTGCCTGAAGGCTAGATTGTTGCGTTGCTTGCGTTACCCCTTCTTTCAGAACACCGACAACAGAAGGACATTATAAAAGAAGGGCTAAGTATTTTTAATAGTCAGCATTAGAAGTAAACGCAAAGGGCTATAAGAAAATATTTGGCTTTGAAGTCCATGCAAATAGCAATGTTGCTGCTAAACACCCTTTACTCCTCAAAGTGGAGCAAATGACCTTTTATGAATTGCAAACAGAAGAAAACCTTGCAGGCACCCTTCTGTTCTACCTGCTCTTTCATGAGAGAGAACAGCAAGTGTCCACAGGTTGGACATAGATACCCTGACACTACTGATAACCAGTCTTGACAGTATGGTACCATATCATGGAAATACTTCCTAACAAATTAGCAAACTACATGCCGAGGCCCACCATATGCGCATGCATTTGTGTCCACACACTTAACACTGTAGGACTAGGTCAATATTATTATGTCCCGATAGAAAAGGCTTTAAGAGTCAGTCACCCATTAGGAACCCCATAACCGCCAAGTGGTTCGTTACTCATTTTGTGTCCTGTTTCAATCAATAGCCAGAAATGTCCTATATGCGTTAATCCATTTAAATGGTAGTCTCAACACTCTTGTCAATATGTAGGTTGATGTGTAAAGTTGAATGGACAGACACATTTCACCTTGACCTGTACGGAACTCCTCTATGCAGGGGGAAAGAGCTGAAAAAAGATGGGAATTTAGCTCTTGGCTGAGCTTTTATTTCATTTAACCTGTAAACAGACAAAACTGCTCGAAAAAACATATACATTCAATTAATGTACGCATTCCACTCTGCAACTTTGATTATTTTTGCACATATTTTCATAGTAATGCACTTGATTGTGGGGCAAAAGTTTCTGTCAGCTGTCACATATGTAGAAAGACTGGGTTTTTTTCGTGCAGCTTCATGTCTTGTCTGTGATTGTGATGTGACAGTCCTTAGTTATACAATTAGAGAATTTGTTTTTTAAATGGATGATTCATTTTCCAATGGGAATAAAATTGTCTTAGAATATCAGAGCTGTGTAGCAATAAAGACATATACCATAAACCTTCTTTCCTATTAAGAATGATGGCTATTCCTACTGAGAATGATAGTTACAAGCAAAGAGTAATTGTAAAATCGAAGAGAAGGAAGAAAAAGATACTATGATTAAAACAGGTGAAGGATGCTTTTGAGAGCTAGATTCTATTCTGTCTTAATTAGAGAGCCCTGTGTAAAGTTAGGAAAGTCACTGAAATAAATTGCAAAAAGTGGCCGCTATTTCTTCGTTTGCTTTGCGGCCAAACCTTGATATCCAGCTGCTGAACGTTCTCACCAGAAAGTAGATTTTATGCCAGCTGATTTCTGATTGACGTGCTGGTTGTTTCACAATGCAAAATACACTGAAGATGTGGTGATATTTTCAGTGATTTAAAATGGATGCCCATAAAATTACATGCATCTGTTTTCGCTCTTATTTCCTCACGTAACTGACACCAAGATGCAAATAATTATACTACTTTGACTCGTAGAGTTGCTGTAAAAAATAAATTAGTGTTTTTTGAAGTGATCATATATTAGAAACACTAGATATGATACCAAAGAAAGAATCCTGAAGAAATTTGGATTTCCACCTTCAGAGTAGGATATCAACAGCAGACTAGAAATAAAAATGAACATATGGAACTAGAAAGAAAAACCAAGAATGCCAAATAGCAGCTTCTTAAAACTATTTTGTACCTTGAATGAGGTAAAAGAGAAAAAAATATACACATATTTTAAAACAGAAAACCTTAAGACTCGCTTTGCTCTGTTGAGTACTCAAATTTGCATTCTCAGTACAATATTAATATTCTTTTCCTTTATTTCTGTGATTTAATAAAAGCCTTCCCAGTGGAAAAGGCATGGAAGCTGACTACATAAATTTCTTTTGCTTTGGGTACTAATTACCTGCCACCACTTTACACAGATGGCACAAAGACAGCATTTTCTTCTGCAGTACATTCAGTGAAACATGCAATTGCCTATACTCCGAGTGTCTAAGTACAGGACTACCTTTTTCCTTAATCTCACTACTCTTGTTTGTGCTCCTTACTCAGTGCCATTTTGATGTGATGGTAGAGGGTGGCAGTTGAGCTGCCCTTGAAACAGGAAGATGTTTCTTGTAAATTCATCCAAGACTAAAAGTTTTAATAGATTAATTAAACTTGTCAAAGTCTTTAAAAGCATTTTTCCCCAAAGTAATTTATCACCTATGAAGTAATGAACTAAAGTGCAATAGCTAATTACCTGCAGAACATAAGAAGCACAGAGCATTTCACTGTAGGGTTACCCTGTTGCATTAGCCTCTGAATCTGAAAAATAACCCGTCATAATGTAGGAGATGCATTAAGGACAGACCTTAAACTAAGGCATAGTCTTTTGAAAATAGTCATACGACAAGTTTTAGAAGAAACCCAAATGATTTCTAATAGTATAACTATTTCCAATTTAATTTTATCTACATTTTGTTGATCACGAGCAGCACTCTGTTGATAACCTTGAAATGTCAAGTTTGTCTGTATATAGTAGATGTACAGAACGACAAGTTATGTGCCCACATCTCCTGCAATTTGTTCCAGCTTTAGATCCTTTTGAGGAAACAGAAGCCATTCGTTGTTACCGTGGGTTTTTTTTTTTATTTCAGTCTGTTCCTGGAAAGAAAACTTGACCATTGGAAATCAAAACAGAGCCAGACTAGCGCTCGGTCTATTTGAGCTATGAAACCTTGCCCACAGAAAATAACAGAAAAGCCATCAGATCAAAAGACTGCCAAAAAAAAAGACAGAACACAACCTTCCTACCAATGGTTTTACCAACTGAACAACCTCATTTAAAACAGCCACACTATTTCCGTGGCTGGTGTGGTCCACACCATTAAGATGTCTGGATGGAGTACACTGCTAAGGTTTTCCTTGCCCTTGAATATTTACTATTTGCATAGGATTCAAGACAGCAATAGTTTTAAAGGAAAAAAAAAAAAAAATAAGGTGCAGCTTATTAATGATTTGGTTAAAGAGTAAAAAGTCAAGAATCCTGTGTCATGATTGCCTGCTTCTCTCTTATTAAATGCAACGTTAAATGATATGTATGTCACATAGGGCTGGTACTATAAAATAAGAACATCCATCACTTTTCATATTTTTGCTTTGATGTGAACTAGCAATCAAACGAAAATTAAATCTATTAGAGATTTTATTTTCAACTTCATTTTTAGTAACTATGTCAAAAGTGCAATTGTTTTTCTGAAAGAGCAATTTTAGTGATGTTCAACCTATTCATGTAACTGATACACATTTTACATAGTCCAATAAAAAAATTGATCCTAAAGTAGCTGCTTCATTTTTTATATCTCACTACATTTCTGATTTCACTAGTACCAAGCCGTTGCCAAGATAAATATTAAAATTTGATACAAACTTCCACTCTACATTATAGAATGTATTTGTGGGAGATATTATTTATTAAAATGTATATTTTACCTAATATCCTGTACACAAGGAAAAATGTTTGAGCAACACACAGTTTAGTTTTGTGCCTTGTTCCATCCCATACCTACTGATGTTTCCTTGAGTGCTCTTATAAGTTGTATTTTTCTGTTCTATAAGTTTGCTTGTACTTTGTTATGTAGTGGCAAGTTTTCCACATTGTCTAAGGCCCAAACTATTTTTTCTGGAAAAAATCAGCTTGAAAATTGCTTCCTTAGGAGGCTTGATTATGATTGCTGTTAATGTCAGGAATAAAAAAGCACAGTGAAGGTTGTGCTGCAGAATAAGCTTTAAGTGTAACAGTTTAAAGAAGCGCTCGTGCTCTCTGATATCAAGAATGAGCAACCGCGTGCTCTAGTTGAAGTCTTAATCTCATGTAATGTTATTTACAGTAAGCGTTGAGTTTTACTACAAGATACCTAGCAATATTTACAACTTTTAATACAAAACAGCTTAGCATGATTAGAAAAGTAGTAGATGAAAAGTTTTCAAGCCTACTCCTTTACCAAGGAGAAAATAATAATTCCTAAACAAGCAGGGAACACCAGCATTTCACTGATTTTTTTTCCAAAACTCCAAGGAGACATGGGAATTTCATGCAGACAGTCAGAAAAACAGCCCAAAAATATGCTATAATCCAAATGAGAATTATTAAAAATTAAAATCAAAGATATATAATCTTAAAGAAAATACCAAAAAAACAATGGAAGGATGATATCAGAGTGATCTCAACAGTTAAGATTAGTAACTTACATGGTTGCAAAAGGGTGAGGTTGCCCTGTATCTTCCATGTATGCAATTTAATGAAGTCACTGTGTTGCTATGAATAAGTTGGGCTTGAATTACAACCTGTTCCAAGTCAACCATTAGTATCCCATTTCTCTTGCAAATGGAAAGCTCTTCCCTGCAAGAGCTACAAAATAGGTTTTTTTATTGCATTCATCAGAAATATGTGTTTAGCATAGTCTTCTTTCTACATAGGTTTCTGTTCTGAGCAGGTATCAGCCTGGCCTTTTAGCAGGAGCAGTTATAAACTGCTGATTCTGAAAACATTCCATGTATTCTCCAGTATCTTCTACTACTACCTCTCACCTATTTTATATATGTTCTGTGGGAGAGGAGAGGGAAGACCCCAAACAAATGAAAAACAACCAACCAAATAACTAAAAACCTGCTTTTTATTTCAGTTCTCCTTTTGGAGCCTGGAGAGCCACAAAAACTTTCAGATACAATAAGATAACCTGTTCTCTTCCTTTTCCAATAAAAGACATATCAACACGTGAACATCTCCTCCTCTAAAGAGAGATTTATCCATCAGACCAGGTATTTCTATCGTTAAGATGAACCGGAATTACAGGTGCCAAGGACAAATAGGGAAGGTAAAGCAGGAGGGAGGTGGACAGAAGAGCAAACCACAAACTAGTCAGCTTTCTAGGCCCTTGCCTTATAATTGAGATCAGGCAATAAACTCTACAAAAAGCTGAAATAAACACAGGCTGCAATTATAGAGCACGGTAGCAATGCCATTCCACAGAATATGAGAGACAAGCCCAATGCACTGTAATTGTATAGAAGACCTTGAAGTGATTTTGTTTTATACAACTTAAGGTTGTTGCTGACATATCAGAAATGTTACTGAAAATAAAAGGAAAAGAAAAAAAAAAACACACAAAAAGGCAGGAAAAGCCTCTTCACAAGCCACAAAATTCATCACAAACTGGTCTTACAGACAAAATTTAATAAATTAAAGAATTAAGATAGAGTTTACAGTTTCTTTTGGACTGCCTAGGAAATAAAAGATGCTTTTTTACAGACAGTAGCTTATTCTCTTGCTTTTTAAGATATTATTTTTTTTTTCTGCTACTGAAGCAAAATAGGATGAGAACAAAAATTAAATGGGGAACATAAATACCTTCACTGTATTTGCTTTCATTAAATAAATCCCCTAGGATTTTTTCTCTTTTAATCTCATCTCACAGAGAATGAACAGAAGGAAATTAACCTTTTCTAGCCATACTTGAAAAGTACTTGGTCATTTTTGCACTTATAAAATGCAGTCCAAAATCTGTCCTGCTTTTACAAGGTATGAGCCTAATGGGAGCGAGAAGGAGGTCATGAAGTAGCTGTGCTTTTCCATGCAAGTCTGCAGAGACTTGATCTGTCCTCAGCATTCAGATCTCCAAGTGCACAGAGATTTACCCTTATCAGCATTTCTTGCAGACAATCAAATTCAAATCACCTTTTGTAATTACATTATTAAACACTGTAACCTATTTTCTTTCTAGCTTCCCCTCCCACCACCACACAGACCGGGTTGCCAATGCGAGCACTTCCTTTATAGGGATTTTTCCTTATTCATAGCTATCACAGCCTTGATGCTTGGCGATCCTCAAGGACGTGAACTGCTCCAAGCAGTTTAATTTGGAATCGCATTAGGAAGAAGTTGGACAGGCTGGATGGCGTGTGGGCAGGCAAAACATGGCAGTATGCACAGTAGCCCATTCACTGCACTTCTGAGTTTGTATCCACAGAGCGGGGTCACAACAGGACCTACATTTGCCCAGCATAATGCTGTCCTCACTACTGTGCTTTGACTCATAGGGTGCGATCACACCAGCCAATGTGATAAAGAGACAGATACCTGAATAATTTGTCAGACACCTTATTTTGCAACTGAGGAAAGATAAGCATGTGCCAAGCTATGGCAGTTCTGCCATTAGTCACCATCACTTGCGTTTACTTTGTGTACACACACTAGGCACACCTTCACGGGGAGTTTGCAGAACACTAACTCTCCATTTCCTATAAAACCTCAAAGATAATCTACTTCTACTCCACAACATCTGACACGTCTCTTCCTCCTAAACAGCTAATGAATCACATTAATGTGATGAAAATTACAGGGATGACGTGTGCAAGCAGAGCTACTTGACATGAACAAGGACAACCAATATAGCATCCAGAGAATATGCAGCAGCTAGGATGTGCATAGTTTTGTAATTCTCTATTTTATGACCCTTCACCAAAACAACATGCAGACACATCCACTACCATAACCACATATATTTTATGATTGCAGCTTATGGTGAAGAGTAAGCACACACAGCCAACGCATGAAACCTTTAACCAAAATACTCAAACATGGGCACAAAACAAATTTTTTGTATTGTTATTTCAGTAACAAATTTCAATGTCTTGTATTCAGAGTTATATAAGGTTAACTTTATTTCAGGCCCCTATGCCTGTATTTGAGTATCCTTAGTTTCCAGTCCTGAGAGAGAGACGCATCTGTATATCATGAAGACATTTTACCTCTTTCTCTGTGTCAAGGAAAGCATTTTACATTTGCTGCAATTCCACGCTGAAATATTGGGAAATGATGCAGATGAGAAATATCAGGAAAGCACTTGGTGCTAACACACAGAAAGCTACCAGTGGTGCAGCCCTGGTTCAGACTGCAACCTGCATAACCGTGACCTTTTCTTTGCAGCAGGTACCAACAACCAGATAGAGCGACTGAGCGCGAAAGCTGGGTACTGTTATAAGTGTGGATAATTTGTGATTCTACTCTGGCACACGGTGCAAGGCACCAACGGGCTGGAGTACGAGTAACACAATGACACTCCACACCATAAGAAAACCTGAAAAAAAATCAGCCATTAGACAACAGATGTCATACTGGTCCTGCTGAAAGGATTTGTGCAGTCCATTATAAGCTATTGCAAGAGGTTTCAAAGAGAACTCCTGAAAATCACGCTGCTTTTTAAATAGATTAATACCTATTTAAAAGGAACTAGCTGTGATTCCTGAATCATTGCAGATCTTTTAAGCCTCGTCCATCACCCCTTTTCACTGAAGTTTATGACCACATACGTTTTCCTTTGTAAAACACTTAAAAAAACCCCCAACAAACTACCCCTGAAAAAAATGAAAGGGATGCAGGTTCTTCCTATAATGGGTGTGGATATTGAAAACACTTTATTCATTATATTATCTCTGAGCTATATGCATCAATCATGAATATTGTTGTAATACACAATGTAGTACATTATATAACTATATACACTCTGTATTTTATATTATTACATGCATTTTATGTACCACTACACTTTTTATATATTATATAGTATAATCATGTAATATATACTTCTACTTCATAAAGATTTATTTATTTATTTTAAATTAGCAAGTAAATACAAGCATTTTAAAGCAAACAAAAGTATGTATCGAAACACAGTGGTCAACAACAGAAAGACAGAGTGCATCACGCCGAAGTGGAAAGGAATCCCTTCTAAGAGCAGCAGCTCTGTGGAGAAAGGCCTGTTTTCTATTAGGTCTAACAGCAGGATTTGTTATCGTTTAAATACACGCTCTAATACACTTAGTGTTTTGTGCTACATTTAACAAGATTAAGTGATCATACAATGTTTCATCTCAAATCTTTATTGGAAATCAGACGACAAGCCTCATTTCTTGCCAAAACATTGTCCCATGGTTCATGTGCGACGCTAATTCCAGTGGAATGAATAAATCTGTTTACCCAGGCGTAACAAGAAAAGTGCTATTTATCAATTAAAGGATTCCCTTAGGAGCAACTTTTTTTTTTTCTGGACTTCTATAATTTTTCTAAACAGGTGCAGCTTTGCACCAAAACCCTAGATTATGAAGTTCTAAGGCACTATTGAGTCCTTTGATGTGCATAAAATTGAAAATATTGTTATCTTTACAGTCAAGGACTTAAAAATCAAAACATTTTATAGAAAGCACCAAGTTTCATAAGCATTAATTTTATTTTTTTAAAATTTCTAAATGAAGGTGAGCAGGTGGAAAGACTAGCAACGTAAATGGACTGAACACAGAGAACTTCAGAGTACAGCTGAATGATGTATGTACTAAACTTGAAAATAATAAAAGCCTTTCGATACGTGGATGCCTGCCAACTTCTAAATTATACCAAGAGGTGGCACAGGTGGAAACGGAACTCCATTTTTCAGATTCACATGCCTGCTGAAAAGAAATTCTACAACTATGACATCAGGAAGTAATTCATTACTTTTAGTGTATCTTTAGCTAATACATCTTACAAACCAGTTTCTACCAAACAGACAAAGTGTTATAGACCTGCCTTAGCTGTACCTTTACTTGTGACAGAGGGATCTTCAGTTTCTAGTCTAGATACAAGAATTTTTCTGAGTTTAGTCTCTTGCTGTATATTACATTCTGTTTATTTATTTATTTTTATGCCAGTATGTTTAAAGATTCACTTGCACCATGTCGTGGGTTTGGGCCGGATTGGCCCAAGCAAGCCGAGCGACAGATGTTAAGTTACACAGGTATGTATAGGAACTGTCAACATTGAGGTCTTTTGAAAAAGCAACATCCACTGCCAGCATTAGACGGGGAATTTTTGCCAGCATACTTCAATGAGGACATTAATTGCAGGTAAACAATAGTTAAATATTTTTCATGGTCCCAGTACAATTGATATTAGGAGCTGAGCTAAGGAATTATTTTGTTCTGTGAAGGGGTAATAAGGTAAATAATATGCTATGCTCTTCGAAAGTAAAATGCAGGTGAGTGTAATTCTACTTCAGCTGGTGTCATTATGGGCTTGGACTCAATATAGAAGATCTAAATACAAAATTCTCTTTTCTCAAGCCTAAACCAATGTGTTCAAAAATATAGCATGTTACCATGCTGTTATCAAGGCTTTAAACGTCTGTTCACAGTCCTGGTTTTAATGAAGGCAAAATGCATTTAAACTTGGATATCATACATTCAAGAACTTCCTTAATCTCCAATATTTAGTTTATTCAGGGTGCATTTTCAGGATAGCCAACTGAAAAATGGATTCCAGCCACTGCTGGAATATTCACTTACTATGTGAAGGGATACTACAAACATGTAAGAGTTTGATGATTTCATATCCTCTTTAGGCAACAGAATGATGCAGAATCCCAGCAGCAGACAAGGTAATGGAATTTGCTTCCTCCCAGTCTCGGTGAACAAGCTTATTTCCATACTATTGCATAAAAGGGCAATGACACAGCAAGCTTATGAACTTAGTCTGCTCTTCATCTTGTGTATCAGGCTGAAATTGCTACTGTGCCAAGAAGAATTAATTTAATTAAACCCCCAAACATTTTATATTTGCTACAGTTTGAACCACACTTTTTCCTATTCAATCTTGTTTAACTAAAAATATAAATTTTAACAAAACACAACACAGGTTGGGGAGGTTTCATAGTTGTTTTCTGTGGTGATTTTTTGTTGGTGGTGGTGATAATTTTGTTTGGTTTTGTGCTTGGGGTTTTGTTTGTTTGTTTTTGCCCCAGTACGAATTAGATGCTGGATCTCTGAATCCGTCCTCATATCCCTACCAACAGAACAAAACAAAGCTCCAACAGCAATGAAGGAAACTTTTAGAAGCAGCTGTCTCAGAAACAGCTGTGGCTGATGTTCTGGCCTCGCTTAGGATGACTTTTTCTCTTTTTCTGAAAAGGAGGCACAGCACTAGGATACTTCATGTTATTTTTCAGCTTTTTCTGCAGTCTGTACTGACCTGGTAAAATTCTTTCGCCAGATGAAAGAACTTCTGGGTTCTTTAACATGTTTCCTGCTAACATTTTGGAGAACTCTTCAGCGCCAGTTTATTTTTCAAGGTATTTTTATGTAGCCTTTGCTATTATATTTTTTAATTAAATGAATTATATTAATCAGAGCTATAAAGTGGTTTTTTGAGGAGTTTTATGACCTCTTCAATCATCAAATTATGTTCTTCATTTAACAGCAAGGTTTCTCCCAGTAGTCCTACGTTTTTACATTATTCTTACTGTTAAAGTGTTTGTTAAACAATGTTTCCAGCCTACGTCCCCAAAATGTCTCTCAATAAGCTAGGGTCTAGGTTGAATCAATTATGTTGTACTTTTCTAGAAAAGCTTTTTCCTTTTTTAGCTTGAGGACCTAGGATGGAGAAGTGCTCAGGTTTAAACATATGACCTTCCCTGCATCAAACCATTCACAACCGCAACCCATAGTCTACAGAAGTACAAGATGCAAAACTCTGTGGTACAAGAAGCAATTCCTCTGAACACTTTCTAACAGACAATTTCCCTGGGGTCTGTTTCAAGAGGTAAATCAAAACTGTTCTCCATGTTCCTAAAAGACACCATGAGCAGACCTCAAGTTGCATATAAGCATTCCCCTCTTTATCGCCTGCTGCTGCTCTTCTCCCTATCACCTCCCCACTCTGGTCCTCTTCAGCCTCTCCAACCACCTACTGTATTTTCCATCCTATGTATTTACCTACCTCTGCCAATATTCTACCAGTATCTCTATGGTGTTGTTTTTGTTCCCTTTGCCTATACACACATCTTAATTTTTTTCTTCATTTTAAGTCTGAGACAATCATTTGCTCTAATTTTGTAAGGCACTTCCATATACGTTTGATACGGAAAACAGCTGTTCCAAGGTAGGGGGCGTTGTTGTTACTGTTTTGTTTGGGTTTTGGTTTGGTTGTTTTATGGTTTGGGGGTTTGTTTGTTTGTGGGGTTTTGTTGTTTGTTTGTTTTTGCTGGTGTAGGTGGTGCTTTTTACCAGGCCATGTTACAAAACTAAATATGTTATTTCACCTGAGACCTCACCAAGTCCAGAAGAGCATAACAGTTGCCTGCCATACACATGATCCACCTGTCTAAACAACCACCAAAAAAAGAGTGCTTTCTCTATTGTTTCCTAATGCATAGTTTTTGGAACCATAACAACCAAAGACCATTTCTGTTGCACAGTTGTCTAAAGAGTTATTCCCCATTTGGTTTTCGAAGAAAAAACATGTTAAGTAGCAGACAACAAAATCAAGTATGGTATCTTCACCTGGCTCCATTTTAACTTTTGAGTCTACACAGTATTAAGAATGAAATTTAAAATTGAAAATACTTATAGTAGAAAAAAAAAAAAGGGGGGGGGGGTTGGTTGTGGGTTCCTGAAGACAAAACAACCACTGAATATATGTTATTTAAAAAGATTATTCATTTTATATGATGACTTTTGGAAGTCTAATTTAAGGTGTAGGGGAAGCACTAAACAGAAATGGTCAAAATGAAGCTGAAATATTTAGAAATATCAGGAATAATCTTTTTATTTACTTGGACCATTTCCCAGAGGCTAAATGGGTTGCAAACATAATGCAATTTAAATTTCCCCAAGTTTAAAATGGAGTTTACCTTTCCCTTCGTGAAATTCCTAAAATTCCTCAAAGTTCAAAAAGCCTGATAAATATTATTGATTTTCCAATATAAAAATGACTCAAATTTTCCACAGAATGTCACCTTTTTGGATGCTTGTCTCTCAGCACCCTCAGATACCAAGCATTTAAATGCAAAGAAGCAATTGTTCTTCCTGAATCAAGGCAATCAAAAAGCCATCAAAATCAGATTTCATCTTCTGCACAGTTTACCTTTTTCCTCTTGTAATGTGAAAACCATAGCAAAAATAAGCAACGTATTCTCCAACTCAAGTTAGAATTGATTTCCTACGACTGAGAAATACAGTGTAGATAGTATTTCACAGAGCAGCAACAAGGCTATTTCTTCCTATTAGAAGTATGAAATTATGAGAGCAAATGTCCCCCAAGACCATATTTGCTGTTTGACTGCTTATGTGGAGCCTGTTGTTCGTACCAAAAGAGATCTTCCGTTTCACAGCAGTGATGAAATGCATGGTGTACTTTGGCAATGAGGGCGCTGAACAACAACACCTTGCAAATTTAGCTGTGTTAGTGAAAGACATTATCACCTTCAGCTGCCTTTTTTCTTGTTGTTTTGGTTTTGGGTTTTTTTTTCCCCACCCTTCTGCAAGAGGTTGCTGCCCCCACAGCATAAATGGGTGGAAGAGAGCACTTTGCACACCTTGCCTACATGGATGCAAAACCTGGAATTAGCTCCAACTCCTTTTTATGAGCAACTTAAAACTCCGGAATCTGCACTGCAGCAGGAGAGGTGCAGGTGCAGCACAGCCAGCTCTGCTAACAGGTTGGGGAGGTATAACTGGAGCCAGGGTCCTGAGCTGTACCTGTCAGGATAGCTGGTATAGCTGTCTCCTTCCTATGGACCAGCTCCGTGCTGAAAATTTGCAGGGGCAAAGGAAAACAGGTTTTAAGATATCTTCCACCTGCAGACATTTTATATGGAACAGTAATTAAGAAAAATTTCTTTTTCTGTGAACCTTCCCCAGACAAACATTTATTTCTTTAACAAGTCATATTGACAAAAAGCCGAGATAGAGGAATTTTAAAGCTAATGACTTTTTAATATACATTAGCATATATATGAGTATTTCCTTAGTACCATATTAAGCCTAATCAAGTCAAAGCTAATCAGATCTGTTTCATTTCTGTTATTCTCAAAAATCAAGTATTCTCCCTCTGTTATATTATACCGTAACCACGACATAATATACTCTACTTTGACTTTCTGTACCTGATCAAAGAAACACACCTGTAAATATATTTGAACTTTCTTGGCAAGTTTCTAATGCAAACTTCTGCAAGTACCACTGGGGAAAAGTGAGAACTACCTAAATTAAAGACCTTTATCACTTTTCCTACACAAATATATTTTGCTAAACCCAGAGCAAGGTCAACTGCTGCATGAAACATACAGCTGAACTTCTCCTAGGACTGTATTTATCACAAAAAATAAACTTCCATGAACACTTACAACTTCCATGAACATTACAAGATATGTTGTCAGATATGTATGTGAAACACTGTAGTATATACCTGTCGTGGGTTTGGGCCGGATCGGCCCAAGCAAGGCGAGTGACAGATGTTCCCTCTCTCCTGCCGAGCAGGAGAGAGAGAAGAAGAGAGACTAGTTTAGTAAGAACTAAACTACTTTAATGAAATATAAAGAATAAAATAACAAAAGAAAATAATGAAATATATACAAAACCGTATCAAGCTCCCAGGATGACAATCACGTCACCAGCAGGCACTGGGAAGTCCCAGACTGGACTCAGCGACGGAAGGGAACTGGATCCAGGAACACACGGGTCGGGATCAAAGGCAGACGAACCGATGGAGTCCTCCTCGGACGCCGGCCATTGAAGAAGGAAAGCAAGAGTCCCAGCAAGAGCAAAAGCCCGAGCAAGTCGGAGAAGAAGGTGAAGCCGTAAAACGGGAAACGGATAAAACCGGAACAACTGAAACAACGGATCCATGGAACAACGGAATGCTGAGCCTTTGATCCCTCAGCTTTTATACTGAGCATGAGGCAGATGGGATGGAATACACTGTTTGGTCAGTTTTGGGTCACCTGTCCTGTCCGCTTCTCCCCACAGATGGGACCCCTCTACGCCTCTCTGCTTCCAGCCCTCCAACAGGGCAAATAACAAGGTGTCTGGCCTTGGTCGTTATCGCAGTAAGTCTAAGCAAGGGCCTCTCTGCACACCGTGCCTTGGCATCAGCTATAAACATGGGTCTTATCACTCTGAGAAAGAGCAGTTTTCTGCACAATATGCTGTTAATTTCAGCAGTTAGAAGAGGCCTAGTTAGAAAGCAGAGTTACTGAACAAAATTGGTCCTGTTTTACCTCAAACCAGGACAATACCGATTAGTGACTGTTAATCAACAAATGGATTAAGTCACTCAACACATTTCACAAGTAGGTTTTTCAATAAATTTTCTCCTAGAGGACCTGTGGTACTCAGCCCCCCCCAGCCCCCAAACACACACAAATGGTACCAACAGAAGAGCAACAGTTGGTTATGTCACTGAGCTAGACTAGATGGCTGCTTATTTAGGGTGCTTAACTATTCAGAAATGCAATGGTAGCATAGACATATTAAACAGGAATAAAATAGACCTTTCATAAATATTTGTTTTTCATATCTTTATAAATGTTCTCCCTCTTTTCCTGGAAGAACAAGTTTGCAAACCAGCTTTTCATAAGACATTTTATCTAGTTGATTGGATCCTTCAAGCAGCTAAGAGACTACCTGCTAGAATTCCCCTGAAGTTCATTTTGAAATTGAAAATATGTTTACCATAGAATTGAAATAATGTCACGGGGCTGAGAGCAAAGACATCTATTATCTTGAATGGATGCAATCCTAAGTAGTGTTTTATTTGTTTCACATCATTCATGTAGTTTATATATCACACTTACTGTCTGAGAGAGATGCAGAAGAACCTTTTCTAAAAAGATCTCAGTTTCTTATCCACAGATGATGCTTTCAAGAAAGCACGGTCTAGTAAGTACATGTATGCCTATATATCAATTAAATACACATTGTTCTTCCCTAGCAAGTCTGAGACTGACTAGCAAATGCTCTGCAAGATCAGGAACCAGGTGAATGAAATTCTCATTTTTATGCAGTGGAGGGTGGGGGGAAATTTTTCCAGTGTACATACATACCTCGTAGCTGGGACTGAGAAACGTACCATAAATAACTAAAAAAAGATTCTAACATGCAGTGTGAAGATTTGCTAATAGAAAGGGAAAGGAAGACATTACTGGCTTTTTCCAGGCTGTGACATCTTAGCAGCCGCAGGCAGGCTCATAGCCGTTGCTGCACTCTTGCCTTTTTGTCCCTTTTTGGCAACTGTCATCTTCTGTGATGAGCTCTTACACTTTGCTAAGCCAAATAGCTAACATAAAAACATTAGTTTAGGTTACCTTTCTTCCTGTTCGGTGAAGTGAAATGGTTTATTCTATGTCAGAAGACCTGGTGTGATTAGGAGCACAAGAGGATAGGGTTAAAGCAGCACAGATCGCATTAAAGGTCAGCATTCATTCTTGCTTCTGCCATTTGTGGGGAGATGGGTCACATCCTGAGCTAGCACAGACAGCTGCAGATGAAATGGGATGGGACGAGCCCATCACACAAGCAGGTGTGACATAATGCACCCCAACATTGCTGCTTCTCAGCTACGCTTTTGCTTCAGGCTTCTCATTATTTCATTTTTTTAAACAAAAAAAAAAAAAAGAAAGGAAGAATTTTCAGGTGCAAAACTTTTAGCTGCTTTGGAAATACTAAATTTATGAAATTGAGCCCACCTAAATTTAAGGAGCACTTTTAGGATTAATGGAACTGGAGATTAGTAACCTGTTGGAACCAGGGAACCACAAACACCTCTTGCATGGTGCTGTAACAGGGTAGCTAACTTTACATCAGGATATGACCTCCTAATCTGATGCTAGTGACACAACTCAATAGATTTTCAGAGAGTGCATAGGTAAGTGTAAGTAGGATGGTCAGAGAGATTACTATTGGGGTATGTTTTATTTTTTCCCATCCAAGTTCCTCTCACTGAAAAAGTCCTTTGCTTTCAGTACTGGTTGAAATTTTGCTAGGAATGGAGGAACAAACAGCTGCAAAAAAAAAATAAAATTTAAAAAGCATAGAGGTCATTCTCCTCACAGACACTGAGGACATCGCCTGCAACACAAAAATCTCCCTACAGAGAAAAGTTACAAATGAATTCACATATGTCACATTTATTATGTGTTCAAACACAGCAAGCTTCCTCTATTGCCAGTACTAAAAGGACTACTACTCTGCATGAAAAACTATTTTGAAAACCTAAGAAGTGAGCTGCTTCTGACTTCTTCCGTGACTTCAGCTGAAGGTCTACACTCAGGGCTACTGCACAGCGTCCCAAAGGGCAATGCTTCACTAAAGGATCAAAACTAAATGCATTTAGGTTACACTCATGCTAATATATAGCAGAGGCTTGTGTTTGCTTCTCTAGCCCCAGGGTTAACCAGCCCCATGCAGCACCATTCACATTCACTCTTATAAGGTCCCTGACCCTCTCCTCTGCCCATGGCCCCCAGGACCATCAACCATGCTGCCCCCAGGAGCAGCCCCAGGCTGTGATATCCCCAATGCGTGCTCAGGTGGTCCCTAGAAAACCATAACGAGGCCTGGACCAAAATCTTGCCATGGATCATCCTAACAATTGAAAAAAATGGGCAAATAACATCCCAGTGCTCAGACTATACTTTAACCCTGCTTAGTTTGCTAATGAAGACACAGCCTTGGTGCTTGCATGGCAACAAACTCTGTTTTGGAAACTTAAAAAAACCCCAAACAACTTTTGTTTTTCCTTCCTGCTCCTCCTATTTAAAAATTTAAAAAAAAAAAAACCAAAAACAACAAACACAAACAAACCCGCCACACAAAAAAACTAAGAATTTTTTCCACATTTCAGTTGTCTTCAAAGCCTGACAGATGTCCCAGATAAATCCAACTAAATAGTACCCAGTTAAGTTCCCTACATATTTTACCTAATTCATTCCGAATAGTTCAGGGAAGGTTGCCACAAACCCAAGGGAAAACAATGGGACTGAGTCTGGTGCTTTTATATGCAGCATGATCAAGGCTTTTATGTGGCACAGGAGCGAAAAACACTGACACCTCACCAAAACACTGTAAGCTCCTACAGCATTCAGCAACAATTTCAGGAGCCAAGATCCACTGAGTGAATGCCGTTACCAACACGAGAGCATACCAATGGTTACTTTCAAGCACATACTTTGAAGCAACACATGAGCCTCACAAAGACTCTTGGCTTTGAGTTCCTACTAGACATACCCATGCTCCCTTGTGTGTAACAGATCCAATCTGTGGAAATTTTAGAGCCCACTTTGCTGAAAACAGAGATCAATATGAACCTAGCACTTGAGAAGCTGATCTCACTATAGATAACTGTAAAGGAGAAACCAAGAGTTCTTTGTAATTAAAAGGCAATTAAAAAATGAGAATTATACTACATTCAGTACTAAAGAAAACCATGAGCAGATTACATGAGTGTGGAAAAATATTAGGAATTTTTAATCCTAGGTATTTACTGTCCCATTATATTAAGATTCTCATTCATGGTCTTTGGGAAACTCCCTGTCCCTACATAGCAAGTTTTATGTTTCTTTTTTGACATCATCTTATCAACATACTCTAATAGAATTAATAGGCTGTTCAGAAGAATAATTGAAAATAGTAGGGGAAAAACTACAATGGGATTAAGACCATTGAATCTAGTACTAGGTGTCCTATAAAAAGGTATTATTTTTTACTGGACATGACCAGGGTCAGCTCAGTGATAACAAAACTCAAACCCCCCATTCTCCCTCTGTCATTGCTCAGACCAACATCTTTTCACCTCATCAGGCTTATCCTTACCACCATCAATAATAATTTTCTGCACAGCAGAAGTATCGCCAGGCTTGTAATCACTGCCAGGCTCCTCTGGCAGAAAAATCACTCTCTGACTCACTCTAACAGCTTTAGAGAGTCCGTGACAAGCATGGGAGTGATATGTTGACAAACCATTTTGAAATATAAAGAGCTGGTTATGGACATATACTAAAAGAAAAAGCCATTTATTCTTCTGTTTTAAAAACACATATTTATTTTTAAAGAAATATTGTTCCTAGTTAAGTTGGTGGAAAAAAAGCTTTTCATCTTTAGGAAAGGAGAGAAGATAAACAAAGTGATGGAATAGGTTTAAAGAGTCTCACAGAAAAATGTGTCTAGAACTAAATGGTTTTTCATAGTGAGTAATACTGATTTCGTGGTGGGGAGGGACTGAAGTGCAAAATGTCATTTCAAAGAAAAAAATATTGAGCATTACGGGTTGAGTTAAGTAGGTCATGGTTTGCTAACTGTAAAATGAAAAATATTCCCTTGATCACAATTTCAGCTACCACACTTCAGGGTCCAGGTACTGGCTGGAAACCAACGTAGGTTCAGAGCAAGGAACCGAAGAGCATCATAAGTTACAACAGTCACTGCGTTCACCGCATATTTCATGCAGAAGAGGCAAAATAAGGATGATTTCTATCCCAGAGTTCAGGTAAGTGTCACCAGGAAATTTCAGAGTTTAGGAAGAAGCATAGATCAGTGTATGTATCCTTTATGTCCTTTTGCAACCTGGCTAAAACTGAAAAACCCATCTTATTTCTTCCAAAATAAGAGAAAATATGAAAACTACACTGAGGCAGAAGATTTGTTTCTGTCCTATATGGTGAACCTTTGTAAAGAACCACCAACTGTGAGTCCATGTGATCACAGCCCTTCAGTAACAGTGCTGGGTAATTATTACTGACTTACAGCAGTAGACAGGTCTTTGTAGAGCACTAAAATCTGCTGTTTTACATAACATTTCTTGCAAAACATTAAGAAAAAACCCAAACAAATGGCTAAACATACCCAATCTACACAACAAGAAGTATCCTAACTAAAGATGTCCCAAATAATTGTTTTGAAAATTACTAAGTATTCTCAAATTCTGTTTTCTTTCATGTCAATGGTACAACTAACTCCAAGCTAGAGAAGTTTTTTGTATCCCTTTTCTTTGTCTCATTCTCGCTCTTCAAATTTTTGGTATTCAGCAGAAATAGTATAGACCATCCAGAAACTCATTATACCACAATTTAAAAACAGTTTTACTACCTATTTCTTGCCATATGTTCAAGTAATTACAATCAGTGTTAAAATCTTGTAATTATAGTTTGCACAAAATTAGCTGTATGACAGACTTTTCTATGCCTTATATTTTAGTAATGCTAGTTATTAACTATTTGCACTCTACAATGCGTAAAGGCCATTTTAGTAGAAAAAGACACGTAGTAAAAAGGCAGATCATGAAGGATATCTTTAAAAAGTAGTTTGTATTTTTCTTAAATCAGTCTAAGATCAGAGACACCAAACTGTACGATTACCATATAATATTAGTAAAGGGTAAAGTTAAATTCCTGTATTTCCATGTTTTGACACGTTTAGTTTGGATTAATTCTCAATTTTCTGACTTTAATGTATGAGACATTAGAAGGACTTAGACCATTAAGGTTACTTTCTTAAACTACTACCTTCCTTTCTTGTCCTTAACTGTTGACACCTTCTTCCTCAGATGAAAGACGTCCCTCTCCTGCATGCATTTCTTTGTATTTTTCATTTTGCTTCTTTAAATCCACGTGGTTTTTTTCTAAGAGATATTATCGTAAATAGAAAAAGTCAAGTCTCCCAATATGCACCACTTCAAATCTGAACTCAATTCTCAGGAAACTAAGCATATTCATGTATGTATATTACTGCACTGTGCCATATTGACAAAATAAGAGCTTAGCTCCAAAGTTCTAAAATATGTCTGCTATTTTTATTTTTCCATAAATAGATAGAATTCGCTTTCCCAGATTCCATAGAAGAATCAAGAATTCACTCATCTTTGTGTGCTCAGATTAACTAGATATTTGTGATTTTTTACAAAAGATTTAACAAAGGCAAAGCAAAAGTGACTATCATCAAGTGCATGGTTGTTTCTACTTGATCAGACTTTATGAAGAGAAATTCTTATAACATTTGGTTTTAGGTTTCAGTTTGTTGTCATCATGGATGACATGCTTTTAACAGCAACACAGTCAGCTTCCTTATAAAATTAAGTCCCTCAGAATTTCTAGTTTTTAGCATAACAGAAATTGCTCCAGAGAATGAAAGGTCATTCTTTCTGTTATCTATACTGACACTAATTCTAACATCTAATATTAATCTATAGTATCTGCATTTTTTTTCCCATAAGTGGATTTTCAGGGAGGGGGGAATGTTGTTGGATTTTTGTTTGTTTTGGGGTTTTTTTTAATGACAAATGTCCAGGAAAATATTCTTTAAAAATTATACTGATATACTTATTTTTTTTTTAACTATTTAGTAAATTTTAACACAAATGTATAAGAAAGTAATAACAAAAATTACAGTAACAAATGAAGTAGCATTTTCTAATCCACTTAGGTTTAGAAAATTGTTTCCTATGTTTTGAACACATATTGACACATTCTTGCACATTTTCCTGTTATTTTTCATTATTACTATTTCTAGCAGACATACTCCTAAAGTTATCTTTGTATATACGGATATATATGTATATATTCATAAAGTCCAATCACGACAGAAAGGACCATCACTTGAAAAACAAAATTTCTTCCAATTTTTCCCTTTTGAAATGAAGAAGGTAGCAAAAGCAAGATGAGTTCAGTGAACTTTTTGGTACCTCTGAAGGAATATTATTACAAAAAACTATTCTTAATGATGTATGATAAATTTTAGCAATGACCTGATTCTGTAATCCTTCTGAACTCTGAACTGACAGCACTTCTCAGAAACAATGTTCCTTTTCAGGCTTCATAAGACGTCTCTTGAAGGCAGCGTAGAAATTGCAGATTATCAACTAAAATTTAAATTCCATCCAACTCAAATGTTCCCAAAACCTCCTGTAACCTAAAAATCTATTTTCTATTCCCATGCATGAACACACTTAAAAGTCACCAAAAGCATCAGTCTATCATTTAGTTTGTTGCTTCTGAAATGCAGAATACGTGAGCCTGGTCTAACACTTACCTTGAAATTAACTCCTTCAGTTTTATTCTCAAATTAATAATAGTCATTCACTACTCCATGCATTCAAGTTCAAAATCTTCCCATGCATGAGATTTTATCTTTTAAATGTTTCTTTATTAGCTATAATTTCTTTTGTCCTTTGAAGTAAACTTTAGAAGTAGATATGAGTGCTCAATGCCTTAAAATGGGACTCGGGACCGCTCTAAATAAAGCAATCTACAATAACAGAATAAATAGGAACAACTTCCCAGTCAGGAAGATGACAGTGGTAGGAATACATTATGAAATGGCACAGCGTAACTACATGGTTTTACTCTGAGATGACCACGTGTCACTATGGTCAGGTCCATTGCAGTTCTTGCTCTGAAACAAAATTTTCTGTGGCATTCATTTCCCACAGAGAATTTCTCGAGAATTTCAGCTTCTAGGATTTGACAAATGATACCTAGTTCCCAAAGTCAAAGATACCTCTGAAAATTTGTATCTAGCATAAACCTAGCATTGCATGTCCTAGCACTGGAGATGAAATATAAATAGTGAGCTATCTAAAATCCCAGTCAGAATCCACCGCTGAAGAGCTTGTCATCTTTCAAGAATAAAATCTGTGGCCTAACGACATTTTGTGCTTTTCTGTTTTCCTGCCCAAGTAGAACTTGCGCTTTGGGTATTTGGTCCTCTCCCTCCCTTCAGTGAACTTCTCTACTGCATGGAGTGAGGGGAGAGGAAGCCAAAGCCCAAGTCTGAATTGCACCGAGGAAGCTAGGAGTGGAAAGGCAGGTGTAGAGAATAGCTGCAAAATGCAGGCATCACTGCCACAAAAGCACACTGGCTTCAGCTGCAGGATTTCGTCCCATTGCACAAACAGGGCTTTGACAAAACAAACTAAATGCTATTAGCCTCTCTTAAACTCTTTCTAATGTATCCTAATACACATGTATAAATTTTATGTATAATAATCAATCATACCCTCACCTACTAGGTATTTGTAAAAATCAAAGTGGACTTGGAAGAAATAAACACTAAGCTGATCCTTCATGACCCTATCAAAGCAAACACATTACACAGAAGGTATTGTCATGCAGGCCAAAACATCACGTTAGGGCTGCATGCAGGTGATTAGGCTGCTGATGAGACTCTGCCTAACAGACAGGGTGTGAGAAATCGCTGGACATGACATAGGAAAATTCATGGACGTGACAGCTCACAACATGAGAAGTTAACAAAAGCTGCAGACAGTAACAGGAGGGGTCACTGGCTTTCGCAGATTGTTATGGGGTTCTTACAAGAGAAACAGTCAAACTGCACAAACAATGGAAGAAGGGAGCATTAGGAGGTTGTACTACAAGGCCAATAGTACCTAGGTCACCATTTCAGTGATACCATAAGGACAAAATAACCTAGGTAATTGTGTCAGAAATATCTAATTTGGGTATGGATTTAGTAAAACTTGCACCGATGGGGGAAAAGTAATTATGGAAAAGTTATCTGGGAGAAGACTGGGGCAAAGTTAGAGAAATAAAAAGCAGATAAAAAAGAGAGTGAAGAACTAAGAAGAAACATAAAAAGGTATGCAAATGTTTCTGTAATCAGGGCTGTCTGGGGATACATGTGGCAGCCCTGTGCTCCATCACTGCAGACTAAATGAGGACAATAAATCAATCCTGTTGTTCTGACAATATTACTGGGGCTGAATCCATTTTTGCAGTAAGGAGGACCACGAGCATGGCAAGAGGGGATGCTTTCCCCTCCAAGCACATGGGAGCACCCCAGGGGGACTAATCCAGCATTCTATTGTCACCTTTTTTGGATGACAGGTACAGTCCTTACAGCATCAACCTCTTCCTAGTTATTTCACAGTAAAATGCAGATAGGCTACAGCAGTGTATGCTAAACATCTCTTAAAAGTTACATTTTTGGAAGGAGAGCAAAGTTACTATGGTTAGTTTACAAATTGCTGCTCTATCATTAAAAAAATAATTATAATTAGATTTTCCATAGTAAGTTGATTTGACATTCACAGTATTTTTCTTACTTTAGTTTATGATGGGATCACACTCTATAGTATTTGTCATTCAATGCACAACAAATTAATTCACTGATTTAGTTTCATGATCATTTATTGAGTTATACAGTGTTAGGAATACGACATAATTATATGCCAGTTAATCAAGTATCTGTTCTATTAAAACAAGATTTAGACTACGATTTCAAATTTTTTGGAAATGGACTCTTTTTAAGACTAGCTACTTTAATTTTTAATTTACTGTGCAACCATGACTACCTCTATCTTAAATAAGTTATTTGTATATTTAATGAACAGTAAATATGGATCTGGATCCTACAGTTTGCATGTTTTTCCTGATTAAGCAACCATCAATATGAATAATCTTCTGGCTCATTTTGTCAAAGATGCAAGGAATTACTTTGTTTTCTGTTGCAGACACTCTCAGGATGACCCACTCATTCTGGAGTTGGCCTATCTGAATTACACACCCATTAAATTAAATGAATTGTCAAAGCTGAATCTGACAATTCTGTAGAAAAAGCTATTCATCAGGAGATTTGTAATGTAACTGTTAGGTGAACAATGAGAACTTAAAGTAGCAATATTAAGGTCTGTAAAAGCAGTGCCAATTAGTGCTGTAATTTTTCTAATGTCATACTGTTACAGCTCGTGATAGTGCCATTCATTTAACACGTTAGGAAGGACATGGGCTTAACCTGAAAGCTTTACGGCAAACATCATGAGCTTTGAAATAGTTCAGAGTATAATTTTTCCAGTTCGTATTTTTAAAGATTAGCTAATTTTTCTATAAATTACATGTTCAAATATAGCATCTTACTTAAGTATACAGACAGAAATCTCCCACAGCTGAATTATCCTTCAATATCCAGCCATAATACAAGTAATTCCTGCATAGCTCTGTAGCGATTCCAGCAACATTCATTTCCAATGCTCCCTGTTGCCTCCTCCCAGAATGGTTTCAATTAGTCCAAAGATGTCTTCAACACTGCTTTTTGGTTTATTTTAAACCTGGAAGCTACAAGCAGATGGAAGAGGGAACTCACATCTACATTGTTTCTCTTGACTTCTTCACATTTCAAGTATCAGAATTATCTTATCTGCTTATTCCTGATTTTGCTGCCAGCCTTATCTGAAGGCTGTTCCACAGTCCTCCAGCTGTACAGCCTCTGGCAAGTCAGCATCAGTATATCTTTATGGTTTGGTCACTGCAACTTTTCCAAAGTCATGGGCAAGGCGAATGTTTTCTCATCACACAGACATACGTAGTAGCTGGGAATTGTCACTCTAAACATCTGTCTTCTCAGCTTCAGTACTGCTTTCATTGCTTTTCGTCCTTCAGGAGATTCAAACCAACAGATACCAGATATTAAAGTATGGTTTTAACTAACAAAATATAAGGCCACATTATTGAACCTGTAACCTCATTCCTATTGAAAACTCACTCCTACAACACCACAGAGGTCTTCCAAAAGTTATTTAAGAGGAACTGAAATATATGAGAGCATGATCTTCAGTCCTGACCACAGTCTGCACACAACTGTGCATGGAAATCATGCTGGCGATACAAATTACTCCTTTTTGGCTATAGTAGCAAGACAGCCTCAAATTTCCCAGAGAATAGTAAGCACAAGTATCAACAATATCCAAGTCTTAACACACTTCAAGGATGATACACTGTGTGACTGAGGACACAGTGAGGAAGGACATGAAAATATTTCTTCAGACTTAATCAGGCCACCTTTTTCTTCCTGATGTTAGTTCATTCATCTCTGCATGTCTTCAAAGCTATCACATCAGGATTTGTCTTCTCAACTGTGTTTTTTTGTTTATTTGTTTAAAAAATAAAGAAAAAACTATAAACCATTATTTCCCCCCATTTGTCTGGAATATGCACAAATTTTGCTGGACCAGGCATCAAGGTGTCCAATAATCACTGAACACATGTAAAACAAAGTCATCCAACTAAACTTTAGCCTCTACATTGTAGTAAGTTGCTTCAGTAAGCTCAAGTCAAACCAAACAAAAGTAAAATGCATCAATCCACCAAAAAAAAAACCCCCACACAATGAAAAAATCTGTTATTTAGGAAATAACATTCTGAGAATTTCATTAATATTTTTCAGATTTTTTTTCCTTCTAAGAAAGAGAAAATACTTAGTTTCACATAAGAGTAAAAGAAAAGACAAAGCGTATCTTGATTGTTTCATACGGAATTCATGAAAACACCCAAACCACATTCCACAAGACTCTTGTTCTCTATTGGGTTCACGACAGACTTCAGCATAAGCTAATGGGATGGTTTTGTAAAAGTATTGATAGAATAATTTTTTTAAAATCAGCAATAAAAGCAAACTTCCTTCTTCTTCTATTTATATTACAGGAAATCTCTGTACCTATATTATTTATAAATGCTATAATTTTTTTGCCATTAAAATATCATTTGATTTCTTTTAATTCTTGGTTTGCTTAGGGAACAAAAAAGAGAAACACAGAAATTATTTTTTATTTCAATAAATCAGTTAAGAACTTGCTGACTTTCTGCATAATTTAATATGGAATATTTATAGCTTCAAATGAATTAATCACACAGGCAAATTACAGATATCATTAGCCAATTATGCATACCACCACAGGGCGTGCAAATGCAAGACTGCAATCATACGAGATGTCTTCAAGTGTTACTGAAAAAAAGTATTAAAAACCATGGGTTAAAGTCATACTTGTCACGAATATATGAAATTCCTTCAAGTTTATAGGATTCTCCTCCAGCAAAATGAAATCAAAATTTACCCACTTATCCCTAAGCTTTTTAATCATTTTGTTTCTTACAAATCTGATCTGTTTGCAGAACGTAAACACAATTAGCTCCTCAGCTACAGATTGTTTGGGGGATTTGGGAAACAGAAGCCTTAGCTGTACATTTGATTAAATAATTATTCCCTCACCTGCTGAACATTTCAGTGCAATAGTAGTTCTTTGGAGAAAACTTTTTTGTCTCATAAAACAGATTCTTTAAGATACGCAGCAGAGCTAAGAATCCTGTTCAGACGTGTGTAATTAAAATCTTTAGATAAAGAAAATAATTAAGGGGACTTTTGTTACTACAACATTAAATCTGAAAGCTGTTATGTATGCAAGTAAAGATACTTTTCACTGCTGCGACATAGCTACACTAACTAGAAGAGCTGTATTCCACTATATATATTCCACTATATATAATTGGCCAATTGGGGTCAGTAATTCCTCAACAGCACAAGGCAAGGAGGAGATTTGGGGGCACATTGATGAGATGCAAAAGACTGCAGTACAGAGATCACTCATCCAATTTGGAGTCGACTCCTATGGATACGCAGGACAGTAGAAGCATGGCATAGCAATACTACATCAGGGCACAAAATCAAGGCCGCCCGTCTCCAGCACAGCCTCCTCATGCTGCTACAGATACACTGCTTCTGAAGCTAATTTTTTCGTAGCCAAGTTATTTATTTCTGCATCCTGTTCCATACATGCTGGCCTGGGCAGGATGCCCTGTTACAGGTGTCTTGCCATAGCACCTCTTCTTAGAGGACACCACCTGTACTTTGAACAGCACCTACACGAGGGCAGTCCAACAAACAGGCTCTCCTAAAAGCACATGAATAGCAAGAATGTAGAGAGCTCATGAAACACATTATACACAAGAATAAACTACCTCACAAGCAAGAAAACACAATGAACCTCTGCAGAAAAAACTAACCTAAGCTGTATGTTTGGCAGTACAACAGCACTACAAAAAAGGGATGATGGGAGACTGAACTATGATTAGAAACTACATGAGACTACAGAACTTAGACTAAAGTAATTTCTTAATATTTCCCCGCCCCATTTGGCCTCAATGCCATCATCTTTGTTCTCACAAAAACACAGTGAAATCTTTTGTATCTTTAAAGTGATCAAAACAGCTCCATGCGAAAGATGCTGCTTCCAGACAGAGTAAACCCACTTGACTGAGATAGTCAAGGTTGGTACTGGCTCAAAAAGTCTAAACTTTAAGTGAGACAATACTCATGCTTCTCATTTTTCATTTAGCTGTTTACAGCAATACTTTCATAATAAAAGTCATTACACCACTATTAAGCAACACACTAGTGCGTGTCTTGACTCATCTGAAGAAATACAGCTCTGTTTGTGGAAAACTATTATATAATCTTCCTTCCTCAGATCCTCTTCTGTCCTCACAGAAATAATCCATGGTTGTTCAGTTAGGTTAAGGTCAAAACACCATGAGATCACTTTTTTGTAACTCATTCTCTAGACTCCACTTTTCACTTCTTCCTAGCACCCCAGATGTTCTCCTTAAAGTCTGAAATGAAGTTGTATGTCATTACCCTCGATAAATGCAACCACAGGCAAAAGGCTGTTTTCCAGACAGGACCTCTTCATGGGGGAGTGTGTACTGGGGCAGCCCGACTGGCATTCCTTGCATCTCCCCAACTACTTCAGGAAGTATGACTGCAAATCATCACTCTCCATCAGTACCTCCTTTTGACTTCAGAGCTTCACATTCAACTTATCTTAAATCAGTCTTCTCATGTTATTTTCAAAGACTATCTCTCCACCCCTACTTCTTATTTAAGGAGTAGTTTCAGGACCATGCTTCATGAGCTTTAATAAACAAACAAATGATAATTTTCAATAAAGATTTACGTTAGGTCTGATGAGTTATTTAGTTACAAACTTTTTTTCTTCCCTGTTCACCCAAGGAACTGGTTTGCCAGTATCTCCCCTCCAAAGGGTAGACTTGAAGGCTGTCAAAATAAACAAAGGCATACTTCAATGCAGTGAAAGAACCATGTTGCAAGTAGTTTGTAACTGGTCAATGGCTAGCCACTATGCCCTGCATTCCCTCAACCCGAAACTGAACATTTTCCACAAATTTCAAGTGAACACCAGAGTTTGACAGTATCCAAAATGTCACAACTGGCACCACGCAACCTCACTGAAAAGATAATCTTTGCTACTAGGAGCTCAAGATCTGAACAAATTAATTTCTTTGGAAGCCAATAGAAACAGTCCTGTTGATAGCAGGTTACTGGGTCCACCCAAAACATTTCTGATGACTGCTAAACAAGAAATCTGGCTTGTTCAGAGTCAGATAAGGAGTATTTACACACACACATTGTTATTTTTTGCCTGAAGAGGTACATAAATACTCTCTCACTCTGTAGTCAAGGCAATCCTGACTCTGAAGGGCTGCTCAGAGTGGCACTGAATACTTGCCATTCTGCACACCACCTGTATTAGCACGTTATTCTGAGGAGGGGAAATCTCTGTGGGAAATTTTTTTCATGTGCTGGGTGTCACAAAAAAGGGAGAAATGGACAGCTTGAACAGAGTCTCCACAACACCTCCAGAATCTTGTAACTAGAAAAGAAAGCTGTGTTTTCCATCTACCTTTATGCAAGTGCCTTTTAACCTTTTGTGTTTCTTCTACTAATCAAAATTAGATGAGTTTTAAAACAATGACATGGGTTTTGATCTGTGGCAACAATGTTGTTATATTGAAGACAAAAGTACAGAAGCCGCCAATGAGATTAAATTTAGTTCTGCATTTAATCAAATTCACAACTAATAGATTTTTACCATCTTGCTCTTTCCTTTTTCTCCTTCCTTCTTCAGATAACTTCACTTTTTCCTATTATTTATGTCAGCTATTTTTCCAGTCATATCGCTAAACTTAAAAAAATATATACTGAAGTTAGAAGCCATCTGATCAGTTTAGTTTTTGTGTGAGACATAATTATAAAAATTCGTTAAATTGTGCACCTTTGCTCTAGCACCAAATAAAGCAACTAAACATTATGAAGGAGTTTGCATTTCCTTTGGTCACTGCACACTGTGCACAGAGGGTTTTTTAGGTATTTCAGAGTGACCAGACAGAATTTAATGTTGTACATAAACTTGCCACCAAAACTTAGCACAGTGACTCTGCTGAATTTAAAAGTGACATTACAAAGGCAAAATTTCAAGGTTTTTCCTCTTATTTCATGCATGACTCAATAAACCACTTAACATTAAAATTAGTCAAGCTAACTATGTTACAAAGGAAGACAGCAAATACCACTGCAACAGTAAGTGTTAAAAATGAATTTGTTAAAGTTCACAGGAACAAGAAATTAAAGACTGATAGCACTGCTAGTTCTGAGATTCTGCACACATCCACCAGCTTAGAGCACAGCTTAAAACAGGCTATGTATAAATGAAATTAGCATAAGAACTGTGACAATTATTGTATGAGGTGTTTTCACATTCTGTATTCAAAATGAGGTAAACCTCCTAAAAAGACAAGGAGAAAAAGTGGGTGGATGTCTTAGTTTTGCATGAAGTTGCACTACTGTAGGCTTTCAGGAAAACAATACAAACATACCTCTTTCATACAAGTTTTTTGAGATTTAACATGTTTTAGGCATACTTGAAAGCACACATATCTTTTTGTGACATTCATTTAGAGTAGTGGAATTCACCAGAAAACCAAAAGTCACTCTATTACAAATCATGAACATAGATTAACAAGGAAGCTCAACCAGCTATACTCAAACTATATCTCAGTGACCAAATAGATTCTTACCCTGTTGACTTTTTTTAAGCACAAATATTGGTAGAAGGAAATAAAGGGATTAAGCCTATTGGTTGTGGAAGAAAGAAAAAGAGGAGAAATTGCGATAGATCATAAATATACTTGGGAAAGGTCCCAACGGGCACCAGATGGCCTTCATTTTCATAACTGCAAAGGACAATAAAAAAATATAATTTCAAAATCTAGATATACACATATTTATGGTTAATGTGCCCTAATATTCCTACTGACGTTTGTAATGTTAAAAAAAAAACCCACAAAACAAAAACACAAAACCCCAAAACTTTAGCAGTGTCAGGCTTTCATGTTAAAACCAAGTGAATCTGACCACAAAACACCAATCTGTCTGATATCTAGGGTCCTATACTGAAAGCTAAAGTGTTAGGAAATTTTAAGTTCAGCTTTAGCAATAAAGACCTTGAAAATATCACTTAAATGTCAGATTTAATTTTTGAGATCTGTGTTTAATTTAGATATTAACCAGGAGATGGCAGCAGTACCCACTAAATTTATTTACATGACTATGAAATTACAGCATATTAAATTCAAAACAAATATGGAACATATGCAAATTATAATTATGAAATCATAAATCCTACAGATGCTCTTAAAATGTAATTCTTCATCAGGGACTGTATTACATGCATATTTCTACTTTACTTGCATCATGATCATTGCTTCTGGGTCACCTTCAGAAACGAATTAAAAATTGATATATTTTCATATGCCATGGCATATTCTTTTCAAGTCAGAAACCAATGATTTATCCCCTTATTTATATATTCAGTAATAATACACTGCAGAACACAGAGTGATCTGTGGGTAGTGGTGGATAAAACTTTTAAAGCGTGATTTACGGCTGTAAGGAAACATCCACAAGTCGAGGATACAGATAGGATATGAGTTTCAGATATGAAGGTGTTACAAGTCCAAAGGAACAGTAACAAGGATGGGAGGGAAAGGGGGGCTTCACTACTGGAAATAAGGAGTAGAGATCTGGAGAGAGAAAGAGGGAGGAGACCAAAAAAAGAAAACAAAGGAGGATCTCTGCAAGATCTTCAAAAGACAAAAGCTCACGTAAATCCCAAAAAGCTGTTTCAAATCATGACCAGTACGCAGACGTGCATGAACAAGAAATAAAATGGAGAAATAAGAACAGCACAATGGCTTTTAAGGTGAAGTTCATTAGCGAATGGTGCTGTAGGGGACAACGGTATCAGAATCAAGGGGATTTCTTAAGGCTTTGCTACACGTTAACAATGTTACTGTTTCACCTGCTTTCACAGGCTTCATTACACCAGTGCAATCCTGTCAGCTACTGTATATTCAGTAACACAAGAGTTCGCTTACAATAATATTCACATTAAAAATAAATTTGAATCAGTTCCAACTGACATTTAATACTATAAGTAAATATTATCATTTAACAGTCAAAGAAACTATCTCAGAGTGCCTCAAAGTTACTCAGTGTTTCAGAGCAGAACGAGAATGAGTTCCAAAGTAGTTCCTACATCTTTTCTACCAAAGCATATAAATATCTAGTGGAAAACAGGTTAAACCACTGTTGTAATGAAATTACTTTTCCAATGTCCACTCAGAGCAGCTAGACAGGCCTCTGAACTTGAAGGTACCCACAAATACAACCTGTAGCCCCAACAGAGGCTGTAACGGGTTAAGAATGAAGACAACCATTTTTCCAGAAGAAGATTAAATAAATGTTAAATGTACCTTCTTCACAATAGGCAAAGCATACCTTAGACATCACTGCTGTAAGCAACACAAGGCAAACTCATCAGTAGCGCTGAAGTTAAGCCACAGCGTCACCTAGATCAGAGACCAAAATAACTCAGCTGGCAGAGGAGTTCACTCCAGAACTGGAGACAATGCTCCAGTTCTTCAACAACTGAATGAAGGACAGCAGATAGACCTGACAGCAGGCCCTGGTATAGGCCATGCTCTTTCCTGACCAGGTGTTTTTTCCCCTATCTTCAGCAGTCTACTACCACAGAGAGCTACCAAGTTTACGCATCTATAACATAGAATATATGGCGTACTGCAACAGCCCAAGGCCAACAGCACAGACACATAAATACAAGGAGTCACAGTGGTACTGGAAATTTCTGCCCCTCAGGTCAGTGTATGTACTGACTAGCAGTATCTTAAGCCACTGACAAATAATAACACCAAAAAGGATGCCCATGAGCGTAGGGCTCTTGCCATTCTGACCCCTGTCCCCCTGGAGGAGGCTGCCTGTCCAGGGCATGCAGAACAAGAGTGCATACAGAGCGCCACCCCTCCTCAGAAGTGGAGGGACATGCACAATTCATCTACACTCTATATCTTCATTCATCTACATCTAGTTATTCCACAAACATTGGCCAGCAGACTAAAATGTGATTTTATTTTCCACCTATGTAGAAAGTCAAGCAGTGAGGTCCAGTTGGACCGGAAGTACAACTCCAGCTTCTTCACAGTATGAATATGAACCAAATGACAGCAGTATTTAATGCACCTTTTTGTTTGTGCTGGAAAGTATGTTTAGAGGAGCAGTAACAGTATCATAACCGACCAAAGGCTTTTCCCCCTCTCCTAACCCTAGACAGATTGACACTGGCTTCCCTCTACCACTGGCTATTAGACAGTTGAGGGTTCTGTGGAACAAAAGTAAAGCTGTCCAGCAAGAAAAATACATCTTTCAACAATGGTGCAGATATTTAAAACCCAAAGGCAGCACCCAGCTCACAGAACAAGAATGGTTTCCCAGTGGAGAACATTGCTTTTGTGTACCTTTGCATCCGGACTCTGCTCATTCTCTATAAGGGTGCTCAAAACATTCTTTTGATATCATCCTCTCAGCTCTCATTCCACAATTTTCACAACCAGTCTTTTCTTGGTTAGAGTAGCTTGTGATAATTCCTTTGCTGTTCCGACACACACAACTTACAGGTTCTAGAAAAAAAAGTTAACAACTTTCATTGTTATGTGTTGGATACTGGAGAACACCAGACTGGAGGATTTGTGTGTGTTACTTGCAGAAACAAAAAAGTCAAATTACCAGAAAATTCAGCATGTAAACGTTTCAGCTCCTTCCTTTCTGGCTTAAGAATTTTTTGACTCCTTGTTCTAAGAAACTGCTAACAATGTGAATGTAATTGAGAACATGGAAAGCAATCTTTAAAAACTATGTGATCTCGTACTCTTCAAAATGTATTTATCAAGAGTTAGATGTGTCTGACAGTTGTTGAAAGGTTTAGCCATATTTGCAGATGGCACTCAATAAATAATTATGTCTTCAGGATGACAAATAAGTGGTCATCTGCTGTTGGTAAGAGTGCTAGACCTCCAGATACTGCAGAATAAAAAGCAAATTCTCATCTTGCTGTCAAGGTTTTAAAAATCTTATTTATTTATTTATAAATGTGAGGGCGCCCTAATCTGTCATATCTCATAAGGCTGAAAGCTTGTCACATCATTTCTTTACTAGTTAAAAGAAGCAAACAAATTAAGAGCATGTTATAACACAGGCTAGAAAACTATCAGTATTCTGACAATTCTGTTTTTAAGACCTCTTTTTCTCTGGACTCAAAAGGGACCTGCTGCATTATTCTGACAGACAGAGAGGCTAGAAGAGGAGACAGCTGGCTGACATGCAGTCCAGGTAACAGCAGGGTCATGCTGTTTTGGTAGGTGGAAGCATTCTGAAGAAGGGGCAGAATTTACAAACATCACTTCTTCACATGAAAGCATCTGCCAGTCCATTGGTAAAGCAAGCAACGCGTATCTCTGTGCCTGTCAGATCTGTCTCAGTTTGCCTGGTCCTATGGCACTTTTACAGGGCAAAACTATCACACATTGTTTCAGAACTAATCAGCTGTGGTGTATTTGGGACAATCCATAAAACCTGCTCAGAACTTCTAGTAGTAGGAGAAGCAACCTCACAGACAGCTACAGCTGTACAACAGGGCTCCCCACTCCCACAGATATTTGCATAATACTGTAATTTAGAATTATCTTATACACCAATGCTGTGAAGAAACAAGAATTCTGAGAATTTTTGCGCTGTCAGTTTCTCACCAAAAATAGAACTTTTACAGTAAAGCTAATCTTCCATAACGTATTTCACAATGTTCTCATCAGAGGATTATAATTACATGATTTCTGACACCTGCTGTTATTTGACTTCTTAGATTTAGGTCAATATTTTCCATTTATAACTCTTTACTGAAATAATCAAACAAAAAATTATCTTCTACTGGAATAATTTGGCAGTTTATCACTGTACTACAAAAAAAAGGAGTGACTACTCCGACAGACCTAAAATAAGGCTTTAGTAAGCATCACTACTGCCAAAAAGAGGCTAAAAACACAGTCAGTTCACTGTTTTTCTTGGTGGCCAGTTGTCATGTCATCAAGTTCAATTAAGGGTGAGGTTGAAGTTCTAGATCCCTGGTAACCGATAGAAAAATAATGTCATTTTTTATAAACCAAACACCTTTTTCATTTTTAAACTTAAGTTTTCCAGCCACATGCCTCCTATTATGTAACTGATAGCAGAACTTCAGGAGATCAGCCTCCCGTTCATATTAAGTTATCTGGAGGAGGATCTTCCAACCAACATCGGAACAGAAGTGTTACAAACTGACTGCCTCTGATTTTAAGTGTATAAAAGAAATTTTAGACATCTTCAATTTAACTTACTCTATTACTGAAAATTATTTCTATCCCCTCAAAGAGCTAATATTTTCTGTCCTTAAAGAGATGCTTCCTCTACTTGTTTTCCTGAGGGATTAAAGTATCATATATTAACATATTCTGAATCTTGACCACTTGATAATAATAACAGTCTACTACATTCCCAATAGATGTTAGTAACTGGGGCTGAGGCACATGAAACACTGAGATGATTTTTTTTTTTTTAACTTGGTTTGTATTTTTCAAACCTAACACTAAACTCTTGTAGGGGTTTGACCCTGACTGGATGCCAAGTGCCCACCAAAGCCACTCTGCCACTCCCCTCCTCAGCTGGACAAGGGAAAGATCTAACAAAAGGCTTGTGGGTCAAGATAATCACCAATTTCTGTCACAGGTAAAACATATTTGACTTGGGGAAAGTATTTTACATGATTACCAATCAAATCAGAGTAGGATAATGAGAAGTAAAAACCAAAGCTTAAAACACCTTTCCCCTACCCCTCCCCTTCTTCCCAGGCTCAACTTCATTCCTGAATTCTCTACCTCCTCCTGCCAAGAGGGGCAGGGGGACTGGGAATGGGGGTTGTTCATCATACATTGTCTCTGCTGCTCCTTCCTCCTCAGGGGAAGGACTCCTCATACCCTTTCTCTGTCCCAGCATGGAGTCCCTCTCAGAGGAAACAGTCTCCACAAACTTCTCCAACATTACGGTTCCCACAGGCTGCAGTTCATGAATTGCTCCAGCATAACACCTTTCCACAGGGTGCAGTCCTTCAGGAACAGACTGCTCCAGCGTGGGTCCCCCATGGGCTCACAAGTTCTGCCAGAAAGCCTGCTCCAGTGTGAGCTTTTCTCTTTACAGATCCACTGGTCCTGCCAGGAGCTTGCTCCAAACACAGGCTTACCACACGGTCAAAGCCTCCTTTGGCTGTCCACCATGGGCTGCAGGGGGATCTCTGCTCCAGCACCTGGAGCACCTCCTCCCCCTTGTTCTTCACTGACTTTAGTGTCTTCAGAATTTTTTCTCTCACATATTCTCACTCCCCTCTCCTGCTGTTGTTCCACAGATTCTGCGTGTTCCCCGCCTCTCCCCGCACTTCTTAAAAATATTGTCACAGAGGCACTACCACAATCACTAATGGGCTAAAGCCTTGTCCAGTGGTGGGTCTGTCTTGGAGCCAGCCATCACTGGGTCTATTGGACACAAGTGAAAGCTTCTAGCAGCTTCTCACAGAAGCCACCCCTGTAGTCCCCTTGTTAGCAAAACCTTGCCATGCAAACCCAATACAACTCTCTTTCAAAATAGTTTTTATCTAATTTCCTGTGGTAACTTGTTTCAAAATACCTCACATGACAACATTCTACCAGTTGAAATGTGGGTTTAGGTTGGTTTTTTTTGGTGCCTCTGCAAACCTTTGGAGCAATATTCAAACTAACAGTAAACTAAAGTCAGTTTCTTTTCATCAGAAGTGCAGCACTTGATAATGCAAGTATTAGTAATATATTTTTTTTTGTCTGTGGAACAACAGAAATTGTTATAGCCAATTTCTAATAAGAATTTCTTCTCCAATATATAAACTACTTTCTATATTAATACACAAATATTCAAACTTCTATGTCTAGTCACTTAAAATCTTCAGAATCATACAAACAAATGCTTTAATTTCTGTCTTAAGAGCACATTTTTCTTTTCTTCCTCAATAATGAACAAGGCCTATGTGGGTCTTCAGTAGCTTTTGCTTCTATTACCCTGGTGTAAAAAGCCAAAGATCAGACAGAGCAACTGAAATGAAAAGAAAATAATTCCACCAAACCCTCAACAAATCAATAACTTGTTGTTTTCTTTTCTGAAGTAAAATGGCAAGTATCTGATTTATTCAAATGTGACAGGTAAGCGATAAGGGAAAAGGTGTGTGTAGTGAAACACATCAAGCTCTTTCTTTGCTGGGAGGCAACTGTAGTAATAACCAAGTGACCCAGCCTCCTGCTAAAAATGTTATTTCCATCCCTGCTTTTCAAAAGGATCCTTTTTCAGAAAATCCACACATCATTCAGCTTTACTGAATGCTGAAATGAAAAATAGATGCCCACTGTCATAGAGCTATATTGATTATGAGTGAAAATGTGATCATTTTGCATTAACTTGCCCCACAGCACTGGAGTTCCATCAAAGCATCAGAAGGAAATTAATGCTTTCATATAGTGCCCAAGAAAAATATGAGATGTTGTTCACTTTGCCCTCTAGACAAAGAGGTATATGCCAGTAGCGGAGAGGTAATAGCTTTCAAAAGAGAACATGAACTCTAGACTTTTATTAAAATCATTATTTAATGTGCAAAAAATAATGAAGCCACAGCCTTGGCATTTAAAACAGCAATTTGTAGTCATTACATCTTAGATCATGAGGCTTATTTTGTAAAAAGCCAGTCTTTCTCGAATTAAAAATTCATCATCAACTCCCACAGATTATGTAGTCCTTTAAATGATGCCATTTCATACAGATTTATTCCAGCTAAACAAAGAGCCAGTAAAGTGGCACACATAAAATAGATATTGCATTGCTTTCTCTCTAGAAAGGCCTTTCTACTCCTTAGACTGTTCGAAACCTCACACAAGGGTTGACTAGTGTATAGGTATTTTAGTAATTTTACCTTCCAGGGACATTTTAGATCTTAATTTGCCATGCTCCTCACAGTCAAAATAGCGAGCTGTAAAAAACAACCTTCAACAGAAGGTTTCTTTCTTTTCACACTGAAAATGGCAGCTCACAAAATGAAACATAACAAGATATCAACAGGCCTAAGCAGATCCCTCTAATTAACTAGGATTTAATCTATTATGAATATCAGATTTATTTTTGATGGAAAAATAGGCAACGAAAACCTCTCCAGCAAGAATCCTGTTAAGAACTTGTGTGGCTAAGTGAACAGCCCTACATATCTGACATCTGTTACTCTACTTTATATCATGCATTGTTATGCTTGATTCTCTTTAAGCACAAAATAATTTTTACTAAATTAAGTCACACAACATTATAAAACATAAAATCTATATGTGTTATCCAATAAATCTTTTAGAAGATCACTATGGCCTGACAAGAAGTTGCAGGGTAACACATTCATCCTCTTACTAGGGAGAGATTTTACTCAGTAACTGGAAGAAATGTAGATAAGATTTACATGTGTATCAGCAAGAGAACAAAAACGCACTTCACATTTTATGTCTTTCCTGCTTCAAGACTTCTTTTAATTACCATTTGAGCTATAGCAGTGTTGACACTGAGGTTGGGATCTCTTTTGAAAAGAACATTGAAAGAGAGTCAGTTCCTCCCCCAAATTATTTTAACATATAGACCTGAATCAGCACGTAACATCACCTGTAATTTAATTTTTTGTATGTTGAATAGGCATGCTGATTTCAATCCCACTCTTTTCAACAGAAACAGTACATTTAAATTAACGTGTTTCAGAGTACGTCCTCTACTGTCTTCCAAATGTCTATACTCAAAACAGCAGAGCATACTTCTTTCAACGGGGATGCAACCTTTCCTACACCCTTCCGCGATCTCTACACCTACCAGATAAAATTTTAATTAGGGGCTTAACAAGGGGCTAATAATGCTTTTATCAAGGGACTAAAGCATTACATTTGTTACTACACTTTCCACTAACTAAACAGCTTGCTCTTTAGCTATATCAGCCAACAACTCTCTCCAAGACACATCTCCAAATGCTTTTGGTACATAAACTTTCCATCAACTCTACAAAAGATGTTTACTCACAAGTTTTGCAGAATCCTACTATGTTTCATGAAACTTCACCAGGAGCCCAGATCTATATGCAAAGCAAACAGACCTCACACTCACTAAACTGCTGTTTGCCAGAGATTTATGCAAAATTGTGGTATTCAAATTAGAAATTAATTTTGACATAAAGACAGAAGACTTGGAGAATCTTGAACAGGATTGCAATACATGCAGCCTATATGATGTAAAAAAAATTAAGCAGAACAAGCTTCAAAACAAAAGCAGGCTGTTGTACTGCTCATAACAACCACCTTCTCAGGAAGTTGAAAATAAAGGATGACTATCATGACAGGTAGTTGGCTGGAAAGATGATAAAATGAGGTGTTCTGTTTTGGTCTCTGATAACTTCCTATAACCAAATTATACCAATGCTCATGCAAAACTAATTTGGTTCACATAATGAAACATACCACTTAAAGGAAAAATGAAAGTTAAGAAATTTAGTTAGTCTTGCCAATTGGAAAAACATAATCTCATAGTTACTGCACATTATCGCAGTTTGAACAGTTTCACAATGAAGTCCATGGAATCACGCACAAGCTCAGAACTGCTACTGTACAGGCATCGCTGACATTTAGGTCTCTACTTTGTTAGTTTGTTACTCATGAATCTTTGCATCTTTGAAGCAAATAGGAACATCATAATTTCTACCCAAGAAACATATTATAGAAAAATTATGAAAATAGCTGGTACCTTGATGCTTCAGGAAATGGTGTCACTAGTTAAAGGCTGCTTAAAACCTTAGTCTAAATAGTTTCCCTTGCAAAATTGTTCGCAATTATTCTGACACTAGTGGAAGCTTTATCTTCAAATTTCCAAATTTATCTGCAGAGTTGAGAAAGCATAATGAATGTTGACACACAATCTGTAGGATGTAGAAGTAAGCCATGTCAACTGGAAAACCTTGCTGTCCTGTAGGGGGAACAGGCAAGCTTGCACCACTATCAAAAGAGGTTTGCATGCTAGTTACCACTCCACCACAAGATTATTAAGAAAATATTCAAAATCAAAGCACCATTTCTTGATACCTGTCTTTAAAAGAGTTCTGAATCCTCTGAGATAATAATCTATTTAACACCCTCTTCATCATATGCACCTGCTTCTCTTACCTTCAGTTATATGACCCCAGACCGAGGCAGGCGGGCAGTTGTACAAGGTCATTGCTCTTTTTTTTTTTTTTTTTTTAAAAAGTCTTTATATGTAATCCAAACAGCACATAGATGATGTTCTACTTCCATACTGCATACAGATTTTTGGTTATTAGTTTTACAGGTTTTCTTTAATGCTTAAATTCAAGCAAAATATTAAAACTTAGGGTCTCAGCTATATAAAGATCTATTGTGGGATTTCTAAGTGCATAAGCATGAAAACCATTAAAGAAGTTGAGTGGTCTCAAAGGAAAAATAAAGTTATTTTTAAAATCAGAAAAAAATGTTATTCACTAAAAGCAAACACATTGAACTGGGCAGACAGGGGCTTGGGTTTTTTTTTTTTTTTCAGTATATTCTTTCTTCTACATTGTGCTCACCTTTTCTCCCAAAGCCCAGCAAACATTTGAAATGATTATGTATTCGAGAATGGTGTATTTGCTGAAAGACAGACAAATACTTCTTTAGCTTGAAACTCAATTTGTGGTTGAATGATTAATGTCATCTAGGTCTTGCAATTACATAAGTTTGGATGTCACCCAGGGGGTTCAGGTTGTCATGCCAGTAGAAGTACACATATTTCTTCTCAATTCAGTGCACAACAGAGCATGTTCCCTAGATGGAGTACAGGCTCCCTCTATAGTTACAGTCTAGCAACCAACAATGGCTGGTCTGAGCACAACAGCTTTAATTTAAATTCTTCTTTATGGTAAAACAAGATAAACAAGTGCAGCCATTCCTGCATAATCTCTCTGTTGCATCATCTGCCTTCCAGTCACTAATACTACTCACTGATACCCACTCAGAATTGCTTTTTCAGAGGTAAGGTTGCTAAAAATAATCTCCAAATATACAACAAAAAAAAGTAATCAATAAAATATAGAATATTAATCAAATATAGAATTTATATTTAGTAACTTTAGAAGTCTTGCTTCACATTAACATTTCAGATGAACTCTTCTTTTGTCCTATTATCATTAAAATTCTGTTAATGTTATCAGCCTTAATTAATAAGCAGTACATATCTTTTGTTCTCTTCCTCCCAGTTTATTTGTCCTGTTTGTGTTTTCACAAAGTAGGTAACACACTATTGGCATCTCCCATAATAATTTTATATTCTCTGTGTAGATACCTGTCACCTCACTAGTCTCTAAGTCTGTCCCAGACCAGGATTCCCAGAAACAACTTCTGGCTGCTCTAAACCAGGTGTTTGCTCTGCTGCCAAATTGACTGCTAAGGGTGGCCATGTTTCTAAGAAGCTCATTCTGAAATTTAACAAACTGCAGAATAACCTGCCTTAAACTAGCTGTTCTGGAGGGATGAGCCTCCCGTCCAAACTTAAGTTTCTGACCTCTGCACTTCCAGTCATCTTGCTTGCATGCCATGTGCATGAAAGTGATGGATTCCTGTGTGCTTATGCGAGCCGTGTTTGCCATAGGGAATGCGCAGAGGGACAGAAGACTGTAAGAAACACTGGGGAAAAAGTTTCCTCATCCACATCTCATGTGCCCTTACAGCACAAGTGTTTCTACCCCACTTTGATGCAAAGTCACACAGGCTAGGTTAAACCCCTCCTGACAGGCTTAAGCTCAGCTGTTGGCCTTTGCTCCAAGATGTACTGAAAGTATGTGCTCAGTTAGTGACAGCTAAGAAGGTGTTTAGGAAACAGCTTCTGATTCCTGTGAACAATAGCATGCATCCAATGAGACCCCTGGTGAGAGTGCTTATAGTTCCTTCCAGGAGAAAGACAAAAAGATTAGGCCTTTAGAATTATTTCCTTAGCTTTGCACTAGAGAGGCTTAAAGGTACTTACACACCAAATCACTGGATCTCATTGAGAAGCCAAAAAATAAACTGAAGATGCACCAAAGAGGAGAAACTTACAATTGCCTCAGTTTCTCTCTCCCTCCCAGCTGGCAGCAGGAGTGATACATTGGAGTTGTAGGCCGATTCCCTGCCAGTATAATCTCAACCCCGTACCAAGTGCCTCTTGCTAAGGCATCTGCTATGTGTTGAGTGCTGAGGCTGTTAAACCGCAAGTCATGGACCACTAAGCTGCTAACATGCCTCTGGGGCCACATTCAGAAATAACACATCCCCCTCTGCAACCTCAGAGCCTTGCAAGCCCCACTGACCACCATGCAAAAACCTTCCTCTACCACCAAGGCTTTTACATGTTACTCTCCTTTGACACCTGCCACCTCAGCCAGTAAATCTTTTTCAACGCTCTTTCTCACAGTAAGTACCTGAACAGACTCCTTCCCCCTTGATAGATCTTTCACAGCTGAAGCATCTTCAGCATCATATCCATAAGAGACAAGAAGCTAACTTAGGGCTCTGCTTGAGTTTGTGGTCCTGCCTGAGGTACCTGTCCATAAGACATGGTTATATATCTCACTTTACTCTCTCTTTCTACCATCCTGATGACATTCATCAACTAAAGTAAAACAAATAAACGCACATGCATACACATACCACCACACAAAAAAACCAACCCAAACCACTGCCTAAAGCGAAACCACTGACATTCAAGAAATCTTATCTGAAAGAAACATGAACTTTTTTGTTCAAACAATTTAACTACTACACCGAGATGATTAGCCCAGCATTTACACAAAATAGTCTTCTGGGGTTCATATTTTTCAAAAGCTATATAAGCACAGATTATTTTCGCTACTTCTGAACAGAAGCAGCACAATTTATTTTCAGTTTTCTACAATCACAGTACTTGATCCAACTCAAAAAGAAAATATATTACAGAAACTCTAACTCTTCCCACTTAAAGAAAGAATGAACACTATTAGCAGCTAAGCAAAAGAAACTGTAAAGCCTACCAAACCATCTAAGAAAGCAAGAAGACTTCTTGCTGTACATCACTATCCTTGGGAACTTCACCTATTGAGGCCGCATCTATATCAGACCCAATACCTAAAATTAGCCAACGGAGATTTTTTCTTTCTCCAAATGAATAAGTGGTCTCTTCACTCAAAAACAGAGTTTTGTTTGTTGTTTGAATCTCTATTCTTAATATTTTCAGGATGGCTTGGTATAGGTTGTTTGCGGTTTGTTTTGGTTTGGGGTTTTTTTTCATTCTTGGGGGTTTTTTGGTTGTTTGGTTGTTTTGGGTTTTTTAGATTTGCTTTGGTTTTTTTTAGTTTGGCATTGTTTGTGGGGGTTTTGCTTTGGTTTTTTTTAGTTTGGCATTGTTTGTGGGGGTTTTGTCTGGTTGGTTGGTTTGTTTTGTGGGTGTTTTTTTTTTTTTTTTTTAATCACAAACTNACTGATCCAAAATAACATTTCTCCACAATGACAAGGAACAAACAAGCCTTAGGAAATTATTTTTAAACAACGTGCCATACCCAACCTGACCTGTTTACAAGAAATCGTCATGTGAAAACATGATTTTAAAAAAACCTATGAAAAAGTTAAGTACTTTTACCTCCTATCAAAAAGAGTTTAACAATCTGATTTCTCTGAGACAAAAGGAAATGTAGTTTTAACCCCATTAGCCTGTACTTGTACACTACCTACTAGCACACAACCTCGATTGAGTAAGGTACTATACACAATCCATGAACATTACTCATTTATTACATATAATAAAATTCCCCTATTCATCGTAGTATAATGTTGCTAAAAATATTGTTTGCTCCTAAAAACACTCACATCACAGTATTCATATTTGCTGTACTTCAGAAAGCATCTAATTATAGCCAAACCAGTATTATTCACGTATTTACTCTTCCACAGAGCAATCATCTGAAGTTATTCAGATAACTTCATCTGCAAGACGCATGTTGTTATAAACATACAACATAAATACAAGAAACCCCTAAAAACACACATAGCATTGCAGCAAACAGGTGGAACCTGGATTTGACAGAAGAAATATTGTCTGTTCCTATGTCTGAAAATGCATTCAATAATCTTCCTTGATGATTAATATATCCCTCGTGTAAAAGCCTGCATAAAAGACCAAGCAACAGCTGTAATTTACTGAAGGAGGTAGGACAGCTCAGCAGCAGAAGTCATCCAAGTTGTAAAATGACAGTGTATTAGTAGTTCCCATCCATTTAATTACAGTTTAAACTTTCCGATCTGACACAGTAATAAATTGAAAAATGCTGCATTACTGGCTATTTTTTTTCTTTAAGACAGATGTTGTACATGGTATATTGTGGACCTTTTCCATCTCTTCCTTTCTTTCTGGTTATTGCCTGGCTAACAGGATGTTTCATTTTAATGAAAAATACATTAGTGCATTAAGATAAGGTCATCAGTTCTTAAGTTAAATGCAATTTCTGTAATAAAATTAATTGTATAGCCCACATAAATTTTTTTATGTGGGTTAAACACTTTTAATTACTACCTAAATTTTGTTCTGCTGAATGTTTAAGTGGAGTATTCTCCTATAAAAAGAATGCATATACTGTGAAATGCCTTTACAGTATGCCTTCTATATGTCATAATATAATACAGTAGGTAGTCATCAGTGTTAAAGTCTACATAAGTCTCCTGAGCAAGGCTGAGGGGAAGGAGGGAGAGGAAAGAAAACTACCAGGCTATGCAGTCTGCGAAAACCAGGTTTGAGAGTGGACCCAGCTGCTCAGGGCCATGTCCAGTTGGCTTTGGTGTGTTTTTACCTGCACAATCTATCTGAGCACCCAGGTATACAACTTTATAAAGTAGAAAATATTTTGGCACTTATTAATAAATCCTGTTCTGTTTCACATAAATAGCAAATATTATTTGATATAAATATCAAATCATCATTGTAGCAGAAGTTGGAGCTCAGATCACCTCTCAAGGTAATCATCTTTGGCTATTAAAAAACCTTCATGTTATCTCAGTCATATTTGTGTACTTAGGACGAAGTGGAACAGCTTGTACATGAAATACAACATTAGGATGACTTTATCCTACTAAATATGAAGTTCTTCTGAAATGTGAGATAAAGCTCTAATAAATTCTCCATGCCATTCAAAGCAGAGCTATAACCCCGAGTCCTCTATGTATTAGATGGGTGTTAAGAGGGCTTAAAATAATTACATTTCATAAATAGTGCGTAGACCAAAGTCCCTACAACACTAGTTTATATAGCCTAAAGAATATTTTTTTCCCCCCAAGAGAGAACAAGGTTGTCCCTCGGGGAAATTTTGTTTCAACAACGATTAAAATGATTTAAAAATTTTTATTCTTTTTTAATTCAACTCCTGAACCTCCAAAATATCAACCAAGTATTAATTCGCCTTTAAGTCAGATGCCATTGAGCTGCATAATGACAGGCCCTGGGACTTGAACCATGGATTTATGAGTTAATTCAATGTGTGTACTTTTTCTAGGATATTTTTAGTTTGATACCTTGAACTCAATATATATTATTCAATCAATTGATTTATGAAAATAATATTCCTATATTAACTAAAACATGGTTCCATATTTCAGAATTAGATTAAATTTGACATTTTATGTTCTCTTCATTTTAACTGATCTGGATTGTGTCAACAAAAAAAATCTTCCTACCTAGAGAAAAGAATTGTTTTCATTAAAGGAAGCTTTGGAAATACTTGCCTTTTATGGCCTCAGACTTAATAAATTGTTAGATTAACTAAGTGAACATATAATATTCTGTGACAGAGTTGATACAAGCATCTTCTATAGTGTTCTTCCTTGCACTTTCCAAGTGTACTTTAGCCATTAAAAGAAAAAAAAAAGGCAGCCCGTTTTTCTTTTACAGCATCCAGAAAGGGTGATTTTGTTGCAAGCTGAATGAACAGCATAACATCTTTGTGTCGTTATCAGTAATGTAATTCTTTGTTTTGAAGTCAAACACAGTCAAATCAGAGTAAAAATTTGCTAACTCTCGCATTACTTACATAAAGGAAATCATTGTCAGTCTACAGGGCGAGCGACACAATAGCACAAGGGAAAGCACTGTAACCTTAAGCAGCTGAAAACTGGTTAGAGAAGAGGCCTGTCGAACTCGAAGATAGTTGGGCATCTGACCTCCAAACCCTAGTCAGTCTGTAGTGCAGATGTGAAAGAGGAGGACAGAGAACAGAAATAGTCCATATACGTGTGTTCACACATACACTGTGTTTCGGTATCTGGGTTTGCATGCAGAAAAGCAGTGAAATAATTAGCACTTTAACTCTGCATCCATGAGACACCAGTTGAGTAGAATACAGCAAGGAAGGTAAGAGTCCTTTAAGACCTAGCCATATGGATGGAAATTATCTGAAAAATCCAGGTCTAGAAAATATACCCAACAGAAATATCCCAAATAAGTAGCAAATGAGCAAAAGTGTTTATTAGGCTCCTTCCCTTTCTAGGTTTTTTAATCAATTAACCCCATGCTTTCTTTTTCTTTAAGGCATTTTCAACCATTCATACTCTTCTTCAAACCAGAAGATAATTACTTAACTGTCACATAAAAGTAGTATGTTTTCCTCACAGTCTCTTGAATACTTCATTATCTTTGAAGTACCTAATGCAAATGTGTGCTCTATTGTACTAGGAATAGGTATTTTGTTTCATTTTTTTAATACATCAAATTCATTTTCTGGAACTCTTCTTCCTTTGCTTAGCTTCTCTCAATCATTTAAATTAAATCTAAGTCAAATATACAAGTTTGTGGTAATGGCTTTGAAACTCTAAATCACTATGTTAAAAACAAATGAAATAAAACTTTGAGGCAGCAGCCAGTGCTCTTAGCCATTTGGAAAATATCAATCCTAGATTATTTCATTAAATTGTTTAAACTCAATAGGTGTTTCAAAGTTGTTTATAAATATGTTTATAAATATAATATTTAAAAAGAAGTCTAACAAGATTATTACTCATTCAAAGGATTTAACAAACCACACCCACATCCTTTTGTCTACAAAACATTGTCATTCCCTTATCAAATTGCCATCATTTGTCTACTTCCTTTTGGTCCCTTGCCCAGAATAATTTATCCGTCAAACGAAATTTCACAGGTGCCAGTTTTACAGTGAAAAACGTATTTCAGATGTTTTTAATAATCACAAGCTTTCTCTCCATAAAGTTCTTTTTTAAATTAAACATAGGTCAATCCCCATACATTCTTGCTAAGGCTGTTCAACTACACTTAGATATGAAAATTTTGATTTTTGACCAAGTATAAGTATTTCTCTCTTGTTTATTGTAAAATTATGCTCATTCCTTTCTACTGTTTAAGGAAAAAAAAAAAATCACCTTTAGACACAAAAGAATTCCTTAATATCCTCTCCTTTTTCAAACTCATTCTTTTTGCTAGGGATTAAAACTGCTAATATCATGAAGCCATTATGATAAACACCGAGTGTTTTCCAAAACAGCAACCATTTTAAACTATTTCTGAAATATGCAAGTAAAGATAGAGGTTCACAAAACAACCTCTGCAGCACACAGACTTTCATGAGCAGAAAGTAGAAGGCCATGGCCCAACTGAAAATTCCACGCCACCTCACATTGCTTTTTTTTTTTTTTAAGCAATTGCCACCCATTTTTCCAGTAAAAACATTTCAGGGTTTTACAAGTCAGCTTCACAGTGGAAAACAATACAACAAGTATTAATATAATTTCATTTAAAGTGCAACTTTCCTTGGTTTCACATATATTCATGCAGAAATTTTACCCTCTGGAGACCTGCAAGGTTTCCAATAACCTTTGCCCAACGCTTACTCTTCAAGAAGCATCTCTGCCTCGAGGCTCTATTTTAAACAGAGGCCAGCTCCCGGCTCTGAAGAAAAGTGCCCTGCATTTCACACAGCAACACCTCCTAGTTTTTATTACACCAAAAATAACATTGCACCTGAAGATAACACACTCCAGCAACCTTCCCCAAGAATCAGAAAAGACACAGATTAAAAATGGAATGGATATGTACACCAGCACCACCTGGTGATAGCTACAGTGAAGCACATAATGACTTGGTTGGATCAGATTATTAGGGAACAGCCACGCTGTGCCAGCAGTCCATTTTTCTCTTAATGTTGTGCATGGCGCAGGGGATCAGAAGCCAGCGGTCAGGACCAGGATGCTCCGATCCTAGGCACGGTCACGACCCCTACCCCTGAGAAAGTGAGGATTTATTCCTGGGTGGTTCTTCTCCACTAGCAGATGCTTCTCCCTACCTTTCAGCATACACAGCGCAGCAAGGTGTGCTACCCTAACACCTGAGCTAGCACTGCGTTCTCCAAAACCAGCACGGGTCAAACTTGTGTATTTAGTGAGCTCCCTCCACAAGACAGCACACAACAGGATTTTTGGGTATCAACATAACAGCATCAGCGATCACCGATGTTGCAGCAAGTCTCAATGTAAGCTCTCTTGCAAGATTCAACTGCTTTTAGCGCTTCTCCGAGTAGGCTTCCATGTCTGTGTAACAGGTAGTACAGAAAACTGAAGTACTTTAGGCTATGTAACCCTAAAACCTTTTAATTGCCCAATGCTGGCAACCCTGACACCAAGTACTGCCACTGCTAGTAACAGGCCACAGGTTTTGTACAGTGCTCCTAAGGGCTCCTGACCAAGGCTTGCTTTGTTTAAATTTGCTTTCACTTGCATGGAGCTTTGTTTTTGCTCATTTTAGACATAAACAGCAATTCCTCTACTGTTCAGCTAGCTACACAGCAAATTTGTTTTAATTTTGCTGGGCAGAACTGGTTTTCCAGGGTATCAAAGAAAACCAAGCCCAAGTATCTAACATGCCTAAAAACACTATAAATGGTAAATTTGGATGCAAAAGAGTTGCAGACCAAATGGAAGAAAAATCAAAGTGTAAAACACGTGTTAGTAAGCATAAAAATGACCAAGTGGCTCCTTGAGTGAAGACCCACTCAATAACAGTCTGACCTGATTTCACATTTCACAAAGGAAATTTGCTTTATTAGTCAGATCAGCTACCACTAAAGAAAATTGGGGAAACCAAAAATCCCATTAAAAGATCTGCCTTCATCACCACTGAGCATTACAAGAATATAAGTTTTCTTGGGTAGCCACTAGATGTCTAGGAGGGATATTTCCAAACATACCGCCAAAGTTGGAGGGATCAGAGCTACAAGGTGGGCCTGGAGCCACAGGAGGACGTGGCACAGTCTTGTCTGCACGCTGTGTCTTCAGCTGGTATGAATGCTCAAGCAGAACAACTCCTGATGAGACATTCCAGCCTGGAGCTGATCTCACCACACTGACAGACCTTTTGTAAACTGATATATTAGTTCTTAAAGAAGGTAATAGTTTTCTCTTGAGATATGACAAATTGTTCTCCTCCTCAACTTCCCATATATTTATGAAGGTATTTGTTCAAGACAGGACTACAAATCTTAGTTTATGAGGAACTGTTTTAATTTCCTAGTCTCAAAAGAGCAGCAAAGCTGGCAAACCTGATCACTCTGTCTTTGATCTTCCTTACTTGTAGACAAGCTGTAAGAGATTAAGCTCTTTCCCCATTACTTAATCACTTAAAGTGGTACTCTAGGATTCCCAAGGGTAAATGCATTAGGTTACTGATCAGTCTGGGCCCTTTTTTTTTTTTTTTTTTTTTTTAAAAAAAAAAACAGGTTGAAAGATGTATAAAATACTGTTGTTGTATGCAGTTTGGATTAGATTTTCAGAAATTCTTTGATAATTTCGGGGCATAATTCTTGTTTAAACCAACATGTAGAGGGAACTCAAATGGCTACTTTTTTACTATCATGTGAACTGCTTGTTTTTATGATTAATTTTTCTTCCCGTGTTTCATATTACAGATATACTTACCTTCTTTAAGGCTACAAGAAAATATTCTAACAGTCTGGAAAGGGAAGGGTCAGTGTCTCAAAACACAATCCTTGATTATTACTGTGCTGTACAGCAACAATTTAAAATAATGGTTCCAAGAGTGATGGAAGAGTTGTATCACTTCCCTACGTACTCTACATTCACCATATCCCAAGTCCAACTGTATGAGGCCACCGAGTTTCTCAGTTTGGGAAGTAAATGAATCCTTAAGGTAAATGCCTGAACAGTTCACAACCTGTATATACATTTTTTAACCTAACTGCATTTCTATCCTTCCAGAACCATTAAATTCTCCCCAGGGAAGCAACAGGAAGGCAAAGGAAGCCTTCCAAAGGAAGGATTTTTTTTCAATCTTAGACACAGTGACAACTGTATAATATAATGATGGGAAATATATGGGATTACTGCCAAACTCTCATCCAAGACGCTCTGATGTCTTCATCTAGTCAAATATGCTCTCCAAATAAAATTATATTATGTGGAGCAAAATGAATGTTATGTTATGGATTTTGGCATGAAACCACAGTGATTTTTAACTCAGTTGTCTGCCATGATTCAGGCTATTAATTGGAGTATAAATTGTACAGATGCACATTCTGCATTAAGTGACCTTTTTCTTTCAAGGCCTTACGGAATCATTTGTCTCTTAAACGACCACTCTATGAAAAACAAAAAACCTCATCGCACAGAAAAATCAGTACTGCTTAGATAATGTAAGTATTTGTAAAATTTACTATTCTTAAAAATCAAAGTATTCAAGCATTTCCAATGGCTTTTCAAGTAGAACTTAGTCTAATGCAAGAGAACTTACTTCCTTATTGCAATTCTTGATAACATCACTAAAAGGTCCTCTTTGAAAGGTATAAGCAGATAATTACTAAAATATGCATATAAAAAGTCCAGGCTTAGTGCTTGCAATGGTATGGTATGGAAGCTGCCACAGCTATTCCCCTTGCTGGCTCACTTGGGAGACCCAAGTTGGGATCCACTCCCTTCATTCTTCGTAAATTCAATGATCACATTGAAATATCAAAAATCCTTAGTGAACTCTTACTTTACCTGAACATGAAATTTAGTCATACCCTCAAAAAAACATTTCAGAAAAACCCAAGGGACTTTGAAGCATATAAATAATATTATTCATTCAAATGTTGTTATTTCCAGTGGAGATGAAGTATTTCCTCAGCATATAAAACCATATATAAAACACATCTATCTCTTGCAGCACTGGAACGTAGCCCTGAGGAGGAGGAGGGCATGCAAGGGGAAAGAGAAAGAAAGATTAATAAAATGGAAATCACAATTGCCAACTGCATTAGAAGGAAGTCATCAAGTTACTACCCATTTGCTCTTCAAAATGGAGCACAAGGAAACAAAAACTATGACAAGGTAAGGTAAATAAAACACATTATTACTAACTGTATGCAACCCTTAAGACCGGATGTAAAACAGTTTAAGAAAGAAAAAGCAGCAGCAACAAAAAAAGGGCACCAAACTTACTAACCTTCTCTGCCCCAGATAAAAGAAACCAGGTATGTTCTATAGAAGAAAATGTATCCATGGTTTGGAGAAGCACGATACACAATAATAGCTATGTAGCCTAAACATCCAAAGTCCAAGCAAACTTAAGCTCTGCTGCTATTTCTAAAAGGATTGAGCAGCCATTTTTTGCTAGATATTTTTATGAATGTACCTCAAATATTGTCTCTGTCCCATACCATTGATTTCACAAAAAAAAAAAAAAAAAAAAAAAACAAAATTTAAAAACAAAAAAAAAAAATTTTCCTTTTCCCAACCCATTGTTTTAAAAAAAAAAAAAAAAAAAAAAAAAAGCACAATTTCAAAACACAACAGTAAACTGTTAAGGAAAGATCATCAACTGTCAACTAAGCTGAAGGCTTGTTTTCTCTGCTGATTCTCTGTCACATCCATTTGAAAAAACCCTCTGTATTCAAGTCATGCCAGCTCTTCCTCCCTGCTGCCCAAGCAGCTGTGACGGAAAGATGGAGAACAATGGTTGGGGAAAGCTCAGCTCAAGAGATGTGCCTCTGGGTCAGCACCCACCCACACCAGCCCAGGGAAAGCAGCAGCTGAACGCAAGTATGTGAACCCATGCACCCGAAATCCTACTAGTCATTCAGAATAGGGCTTAAAATACAAGTATTGTTTTTAAAGACAGACTGCCACAGAAATCCCAATTGTTGCTTTGGCCTCTTAAATTTCTCCGCTTTTTAAGAAAGACTCCAATTTTGATCCATGTTTATATATATTTTTTGTATTAGAAAACAAGCACAATACTATGTATTATATTTGGATGACATACTGTATGCACTCAAAAAAATGTTGATTTTAATATAATTCTTCTGATTCTTAAAAATCTACTTCTCTATCTGGAAGAAACTTTAATTTGATAAGGCTGCTGATGGGTTGAGTCAAATAGATATTACCATTTAATTATTTCTTCATACTTCCTCATCTGTCTTCACCCTTCCCTATTCTCATCGTGTGCTTAGACAGTAGAAAAACATAGGTCAAGAATCTGCATCAGTGGCGTTTGAAACATTTCTGCATATAGTTGTATAATTCTTATCACACTGGTACCCTGCTCCCTGTTTTGGATTCTTTGCTTTACAGGAGTTCATATGAGTAATAACTGCAATTTTAGAAATAACCGTAGAGCCAATCTACGATGAATCATGACGTATGAGAGTATGGGAGGCTGGATGTATACAGAGCATAATTTAAGTAAAAAAATTAGTAGCCTAGAGGATTAAATAATAACCTGTGACCGCTTTTTTCATTCATTTTAGCTTTTTATTTCCCTTTCCATGGCATTAAATCTCTTACTACTTAATAGCTATTGGTGTATAATTACCATTACCCAGGAATACCTGTATTTCATGCAGCCCAGCTATCCTCAGGGCTTCATAGCTACCCTGAATTAGTAACCGATTACTTCAAAAGGTGGTGAAGACAAAAAGAAGTGGTTGTTACAGATTGTTCTCTATTCACATGCTCTCCTTCCTGCTCTCCTTCAGTTCTAGTGATGGTGTCACTACTGTTCAACCAAATTAAAAGACAAGTTGGCACTGGCTATGACCCATTTCAGCAGAAGGCTTCAAATGATTATTTATCCTCTGCTCCTGCATTCAATCTATGCACCTGTTCCAGGAGAAGACAATACTCTATTGCCAAAGTAGCCTATTTTAAAAAGTTAAGTTGTCGACTATCTGACAATAGCTTAAGGCATTTTTGATCAAGGCCCAAACTTATCTATCGATTTACTATGAAAGATTTCAAGTTAATAAACTTCCCTTTTATTTTCAGAGGAGCCCTCATTATGCTTGAATCTCAAATTTTAGAGGATGCAATTTTAACACTTTTTGAAACTTGATTGATTTATTGTTCTGTCATGTTATTTATTGGATAATATGATAAATTCAATACAATTCATCATAGTATTCTATAAATATTGCAAAAAATTATTAAAGCAATAAAATCTCATGGCAGAAATTTAATGAGACCATGTCACATTTGTGTTAAAGCCAAGTGATAAATTGTGACATCTGCAGTGGCTGTCACTACCGTAAAAGGAAAAGTCTGCACATTCTCTTAGCACAAAGCAAAAGTCTAAATCTCGACTTGGAGCTACTAGACAGAAAAAGCACAACAGAAAATATTAAACATATATGTCTAGCTGCACACCAGTCTTTCCTGTAATAATGCATACCAGTCCTTTCTGGATGGCATTTAGTGTGAAATTCAAATAAATGAAAAATCAGCAGTATAAGGTAGACCCATATTTACAGATTTATTGGGTGCATTTCCTCCTTAGTTTAACAGGCGTCAAATTACTGATTGAATTTAGTCTTTTTTGACGAAAATGCTTTTGCAGTACTATTGTTACTTAATTTTCTTCTGCCAGATAGAACTTACACAGCCTATGGAAAAGCTGATCACTTTTATCCTATTGTCATGTAAGTCAAAAGGTAAAAAAAAAATAAACAAAAAATATTGACTGGAAAAAAACATGAAATGCATGTAGAAAAAGGATGCCACACCATTTACTTACAAGTCTAGAAAGAAATTTATATTCTTATGTATTATATAACAGTTGTAGGAACTCCTTATGGAACTACTACATCTTTTTGTAGATGTATGCACATGCAACATACACAATTACTTGCTGCAGATGTGCTTAACAATAAGTTGATATCAAATCTGACATGCAGCTGGTAATTTTTTCCTCTTTCTCAGTTTTGTGTGAGCAACTAAGTTAGACGGCATCTCACAGATTTACTGAAATACTTTTATAAATGGAAGAGAAGAAGATTTAGTAGGTCTTACCATTATTCAGCCTGAGTACTAAATCTTTTCATATTAAACCTTCTCCTAATTCTGTCCTGGAGGATTTCAAAGTTCTAGTGATTCATTCAGAATCTCTTCCTACTTGTTAAAAATCAAGTCATTCAATAAAGGAGCAGAAGGTAAACCATGTGAATTAGGCCAAATCCCCCCCAAACTCATTTTGAAAAACAGATTACTATCCATTCATAGATTAATCAACAAGGCTTAAATTCACCCCATCAGACTTCTTCACTTCATTAGACTGCAACAACAGAAAACTATTATACCTTCTGTGAACCAATTTTAGAATGAAATGTAGCATGTGCATTTATAAGCACATTGCAATACTCCAACAGGTGTTAACTGTGCATACCTCAAGATATTAGCTCTTTGAAGTCTCAAGGACTTTATTATTTTTAAAAGAAGCATTCAGAGAAAACATAACTGGTTGTGAAATGGCACTGAAACAAACTATGTGTTTTTTAAAAAATTTTAAAAGAAATTGATCGTATTATAAAGAGAAGATAAAACAAAACATATGCAACTAAGAATTCTAAAATCAACTTATTTGCTTCAAATATTAATTCTACTAAGTCTAAAATTTCTGATGAATATTAATATTCGCAGCAGGTTGGCTTTTTGTTCTATTCCTTTATCACAGTAACACTGCAGCATATTTTTGTGCATCACAGCAGCCACCAGTCAGCCTTGTCCTCAATACTTTCAACAGATCTGTTATTCTTTACTTCAGGTTACCATGATTACCTTCTGCCACGTAAAATTTTTTGGACCGGAGTAAAGACTGAAACCTTTTCGTTCTGAAGCAGGGTAAAAAACTGGCTGGACAGTTGGGCCCAAAGAATTATGGTGAATGGAGTTAAATCCAACTGGCAGCTGGTAACAAGTGGTGTTGCCCAGGGCTCAATCCTGGGGCCTGTGCTGTTTAATATCTTTATCAATGACCTGGATGAGGAGATTGAGTGCACCCTCAGGTAAGTTTGCAGATGACACCAAGTTGGGTGCGACTGATGGTCTGCTTGAGGCTAGGAAGGCTCTACAGAGGGATATGGACAGGCTGGATCGATGGGCCAAGGCCAATGGTATGGGGGCCAAGGCCAAGTGCCAGGGCCTGCATGTGGGTCACAAAAACCCCATGGAGCGCTACAGGCTTGGGGCAGAGTGGCTAGAAAGCTGCCCAGCAGAAAAGGACCTGGTAGACAGCCAGCTGAATATGAGCCAGCAGCGTGCCCAGGTGGCCAAGAAGGCCAAGAGCATCCTAGCATGTTTCAGGAATAGTATGGCCAGCAGGAACTAGGGAAATGATCATCCCCCTGGTACTCAGCACTGGTGAGACCCCACCTCAAATATTGTGTTCAGTTTTAGGCCCCTTACTACAAGAGGGACACTGAGGTGCTGGAGCATGTCCAGAGAAGGGCAATAAAGCTGGTGAGGGGTATACAGCACAAGGCTTATGAGGTGAAGCTGAGGGAACTGGGGTTGTTTAGCCTAGATAAAAGAAGGCTGAGGGGAGACCTTATCACTCTCTATAACTACCTGAAAGGAGGTTGTAGTGAGGTGGGGGTTGGTCTCTTCTCCCAAGTAACAGTCAATAGGACAAGAGGAAATGGCCTCAAGTTGCCCCAGGGGAGGTTTAAAATGAGTATTAGGACAAGCTTTTTCACAGAAAGGGTTAATATTGGAACAGGCTTCGCAGGAAAGTGGTTGAGTGTCCATCCTTTGGGGTATTGTGTAGATGTGGTGCTGAGGGACATGGTTTGGTTTCAACTTGGCAGTGTTAGGTTAACGTTTAGACTTGATCTTGGAAGTCCCTTCCAACATAGACGATTCTATGATTTTTAAGTTTCTCTTCCTACATCCCTAAGCAAAGCTAACTGTCGTAACCATGAACTCTTAAGGTATTGAACTTGTTGCAAAAACCTAAGGCTCGACCTCAGACACACACTTATGCACACTTGTAATTGCCCTTTCATGGCACAACCTGAAATCTACACTACACCCAATCCTTGCCTTACCTGTAGATCTGTTTAACAAGAGCTCATGCTTTGGGGTTTTATTTTTTAATGTTGCCACCCTGTGGTCATTGATGGCAAAGACAAAACTGTTCTCTGTGAAAAATATCAGGAAAAATATGTTGGGAATTCAAAGAGCAACCTTTTATAGTTCAAGTATCTGGAAGACAAAGCTTTAGATAAATTTATGTGGGCAATCCCACAATTTCAGAAAAGCCATTTAATTTTCTATATTTCTGTAGCAATCTTATGTGTATCTTCTGATTCTTAATCTGAGTTGCAGCAACATCCTGAACCTACAGCACAAGTTGTTATTCACAGGAACACTACCTCCACCATAAAGTTCATTGTTTTACCTGTGTTGCTTTTGCCATTAACTGTCCTTACAGGTATACATCTATCCATAATTTTGGGGTTGGTTTGGGGGATTTTTTGGGGTTTTTTTTGTTTTGTTTTTTACTTAATGTTACATCTCCTAAGAAAAATAAATCTATCTTGACTCTATAATTTCTTCCACTCTTTCACTGTAAAATTTCTTATTGCATACTCTTGGGCATGAAATCTCTATGCTCATTTCTCCTTCCCGTATGCAAGGGGAATTGACACATTATCTTGTTTTCAATAATTCAAAAATAAATCAAAAAACCCATAACTCTCAACTTCTAACTCAGTCTAATTATATAATTGTTTTAAAAACTAGTGAGGAAGAAAACCTGTAGCTAGCCATTATTTTGTTAAGCACAAAAAACCCTACTCAATTAACATTTATCTTTATACTATTTCCCATAAGAAGTCATTTGTTGTTATCTGGCTTTTGCAAGTTTTACTGTTAAGATACTTGCTTCCAACCATTGAGATACTTGATTACAACAGGAAGAGAGGGCAACAAAAACCACAAAAATCAAAGTCTAAATCTCACTCTGATAGCTGTGTAGGTACCAGGAATAAATAAAACCAGAAACATCCTATCGACCTTCTAAGATCTTCATAAAGCATCTAATGCAGAAAGCAGATTTAAATAATTTTATTTTGTTCTTTTGTAGTTTTGGAGCATTCTTAAAGTGTAATCATTTAGAAAACGAGTACCCTGATAGCCAGTACGCTCCTCCTAAGCATGGGAGGACTGCATTTCCCCAAGAAAAGCAGATGCAACCCTAAAATATCTTTCAAACCAAGGATTAGGGAATTCCCCTGTAGGGTGGGGTGAGAAGAGACTTAGACAAGGAGATCACTGAGCCTGAGGTGCACATCACTGCACAAGTGCTCTAAACACTTTATTCCCTTGCCAAGAGAAATTGGAATACAGTCATTTTCACCCATAACTTAGCTTCCTTTGTTTTCCTCTGAAATTTTTAAGTAAATACCTCCATTTTTGGACTATGCTTTTTGGGGGTATTGAAAGGGTAGCTGATACTCGCATACTGTACACAAACACATTTATTTCAGCCTGGCTTGACCTGATAATTTCTAAAGTTTTCTGTGTACCTGCTGAAGTGAAGAGTGATTTATTCTTACAGCCTGAATTAAACTCTCCATGAATATTCTCTGCTAGTTTTTTCTTCACAAGTTCTACGGTTAGGTGAATGATAGTCTTCCATATTTCATTTGTAAATCTCTTTATGAGTATGTAGATCATTAAATGTAATAAATTCAGATATATCCCTTTCTTCATTAACACAAAAATATCTAATTCCATCTGGCTAGATGGACCAGTTGAGCACCCTACATTCTGCAATATCAAGAGTTCACATAATTTTAGGAAATTTGCACAGAAAGAAGAATGCAGTAAACTTTTCACAAATCAGAAGGACTCTGAACACTGTGAAAGCAATAGCAAATTTCTTTTTAGCTGAAATCAGGTTAATGAATGGCTCTCCTCTCATGCATTTTTATCAGCTCTAAGTTTTTTAATGTCTTCCTAATCCCCTAGTCATCATGAAGGTGCACTGACCCTCAGCTTTACCAAGCTGTAACTTCAATTACACTAGTCCATGAAAAAGTTAATTAGAATACACTTCCATAGCAGTAGAATATAGAAGCAATATAAATGAGGACATAGAAAAAGGAGATGACGTGACAGTAGACTATTAAAAAGAACTTCAACTATGAATTAATTAACCTAAAAAACCACGCAAAAAAAAAAAATCACTCTTTCATTGTTGTAATATCACACCTTTAAAGGTTCCATTGCCCATTTCTGTACTGTCATCAGTAAACAGCATTCTGATACTCAAATTCAGCTGTGGCCTCAGAGTTCATTTAATGCATTTTATTCATATAAGGCATTCATTATTTTCTACCTATTTCATCAGCCTTTTCCATTCTACATAATAGAAACCCTCATTCAAAACACTAATGAAGGGTACCTATCCATGTAAGGCCAACTAAGCCAGTTGCTGAATCCAAATGAACAGCCAGCCAAGCCTCTACTCCATATAACTGGATGAATCAGATACACAGGGAAAAGAGCATGCATGAGTAAAAGCTTCAGGGATTTGGGCCTCTGAACCCAGATGATCCAAATGCAGTTATGTTGCTAGTAGATTAAGAAGCATAACACAGAGCCTAGAGAGAAGTACTTAGTAGTCATAGATTCATCAAAAAAATTAAACACTCCTGAAACACTATGGTTATAGATTTCTAGGAAATATTGTTATCTGTGTTACAGAAAATGCCATGTAAGTTACATTAGGCTGACAGCATGCTATAACGTACATTTTACAAAATTTGACACTAGATAACTGCAGTCATTTTATGCCCCCCATGCTCTTCCCACCTGCCCATTTTTGGGTTTTTTTTAAAATGTTTTTCCACTCTGAACACTACATTTGTACTGTAGTACCCCTGCACAGTAACACTGCATTCTAGAAATTACTTTTCATTGATTTATTTTATCATTGTGATTGTATATATATACAGTATGCAAAAACATGGTGCATGTCCTATCCCAAGCCCAGCTATATTAATATTTGTACAGTGTGTTGCTCTGTCCAACTTTGGCGTAAACGGGCAGCTTAAAGCAAAATGGAAGAAATAGCTACAGGAAAAGTGGCTGGCTGACTGAGCAAGTGATTAGACAAAAGATAAAAGTTTAGTGTTCCCAGCAAAAATATTTTAAAAGAACACTATCAAATTGAATTGTTACTTCAACAAGGAGAGGAGAAAGACAAAGGACACTTGGTGAATATTAGCAAAAAGCTAGCCTTATTGGTAGACAGCAGTGATCTACAGTTCTGCATAATAGGCTCCCTGCTCTATAAATCTGCTCTACTCCACAGCACTTTCCTGAGAAGGTGATATATTTCTAAAAAGTTCCATCTAAATGTCACCCTGAAAACTTGCCATGCTGAGGACCATTCTAAATGTCAGAACAGTCTCATGTGACCTATGACTGAATTTAGGATTAGTCTGCACCACATTTTCCTAAAATGAATTTCTAAGACTATGTTATGCATTTGGAATTCGGATTTTGATTTGTGCCATTGTCCAGTCTTCTTGCCTTCAAAAGCACAGACTTTTTTCAGTTTACATCAAGTTTTCAAGGCTCAATGTGCTTGGAAAGAGCAATGAGAAATGTTACAGTAGAACATATTCTTCCTGTATCTTTTTGAAAGAATACAAATCATGGCTGCATTTTGGATTTTTATTTTTGCACAGGTACCAATTCCTTTACAGAATGCAGAAAAAAGTACATTTCACTGATACCACTCTCTACGGAACTGAACATGAGGAGATACAAAAAAAGCTGGATCCCTACAGCTCTCACAACACAGAAACAGATGCAATCTTTAAACACCTTTGGAAAACAAAAAGTGATTCAAATGCATTAAATAGCTAACTTTGACCTAAGCAAGAAAGAGGCTATTCATGCATTAAAACAAAGGCATAAGTATATCAAAGAGAAAAACATTTACTGAAAATAAGCATGGACTTAAAGACTTTCACAGTTTGTACTCACATGAAAGACACATGCATTAGCTTACAGGAGAACACCACCTAGATTTCAATGGATTTATAAAGTGATTCACATTATATTCACTTTTTTGGGCTCAATAATCATTAGCATCCATTTACTCTTTAGCCTCAACTCATCCCATGTTTGTTATCAGAAAGTCAAAGCAGGGAGAATCCTTGACAGAGGAATGGATTATTTGGTACATAGGGTACAAACTCTGTTTAAAGCATTTCTGGGGTTTAGTACATTAATAAAATCTTTCTTGGCAAAGTCTGTGGGTTTTACTAAGAAGTGAACTTAAGCTGAAGCTTTACCTTTGAGAAACTTGATAGTCTTTTACAAAATACTTTTTCTTAAAACCTGTAGTTTTGTTTTGGGCATTCTACCACTGTCCATACTAACTACAATTAACCATACAGTTTAAAAAAAAGTTTCATTAACTGATAGATTAAAAAAAATGCATTCTGTGCCATATTCTACAAAAATTTATTTAGACTCCAAGAATGTTTTATTACAGAACATATGACCATCAAATTCAAGAACATGTTTCAATACACATATCTGAAGAAGCACAGATGAGGACTATGTAATGGGCAGCTTCATCTGCAGCAACATCTGACTTGTGACCACCCAACTACGTAAATACAGTTCTTTGAATGATTTCTAAGGGAAGAACAGCACCTAATAAACATGGTAAAACTATAATACAATATCCTAGTCTAAGCTTAATTGTTACATGAGGTATACTCAATAAAACATCAAACTAAGGCTTAAGTAGGACTTAAGGGAATCATAACCCTCATGCTGGCCCTCTGAAACAAAGTTAATTTCATCTTAAAGGCTATATAACTTGTTGTTATAACACTTTGGATAAGTAAACTGAATTAGGGGGCACTATTCATTGCATAATGCTAATATGATTCTGTATCAATTATTACTGTAATAAAAGGTAGCCCACAAACTAGAGAGGGTATATGGAAGAGGTTAATAGCAGATTCATCTAAATGCACAGTTAGTACTCTGCCAAATTCACTGCATTAGGTTTTATTTAGTGTTACTCTACTGCATCCTGCATTAACGAGTGTAAAATAAATTGCATTTTTATAGCACACTGTAACTGTTTTATGACTTCTATTTATTAGAAATACCTTTACTTTTTTCAGACAAAATATAGAGAAATATTCAAAAATACATGCCTCACCTTTGTTATAAAGTACTTAAAACCTACTTTGAAAACGTTGAAAATTTACTTTGCTTGTTCCACTGCATACATGCACTGGGTCAATATACATTAGGTAATTCCAAAAATTTTACCTTACAATTTCATTGGGTTACCATAGAAATCCTACTTGTGATTTTTAAAGAAGTTTTAAGATTTCATTTGTGTACTAAAACATCAAGTAGCTATGCTTTGTACAGCCTTTGTCATATCACCAGTGTATTTTTGTCCCATGGTCAGAGTATTAGATGGATTAAAGAATGCCGTCATCGGAAATCACCTTCAGCTAAGGGTAGGAACATGTTAAGCTTCAAGAGAAACTGAAAGCAGCATTCACATTCATGTTTTGGGCTTACTGCTTCAGTTTCTGGCAAACTTGGGCATCACACCGCAGTGACCTTTTTCTGTAGGAAGTGGACCCGTGCAGAAACATGAAGGCAGAGCAAGTTGCAACAGAATAAGCCAGCATCACCACGATAGGGATTCCCCAGCAAACACACCAAGATCAAACTGTAACACACATATTTATATTCCAGAATATTAACTAACCTCTTTCATAATCTTAAGAAACTCAGGCTATTCCAGAATTGCCCGCTATAACATTTTATGATGTACACCACCTCAACACAAATACACTGGCAGAAATCCCACCAATTCTCAAAAAAATTGAAGTAAAGATTATACAAACTTTCATTGGGATTAGTTCATCTTCAGCTATTGCTTGACCCTCCTGCATGCTCTCTGGGTGTTATTTGACAGTAAGCGCACAGAATGATTCTAACCTGTCAGTTTAACTTTGGAAGATGTTACTGAAATGTCCTTTGATTGTTCATCAATCCATGGCAGTCATTTACCTGGGGACCTCAAGTCTGAGAATTACAGGTCATGTTACTATACCTGGGCACTAAGATCCGTGCAATATAAAGCAAGCAGCCAAAGCTACCAATGTGCATGCTGAAAAATAACCTCCCTCCCCTGTCTCCAAAAGAAAAAATTCGAAAAATTGATGGATGACTGACAGGCTGGATCATGTCCCATATATTTTACGTGGGATTTTTGTTGGATCAGTATGCAGTTTTCAAGTATTTATGGGTAAAGTCATAAAGATTTTTGAAAAGGAACATCTAAAAAAAATTCATACAAAATAGATTCTTGATATGATACTTTGAGGTATAACAAGAGCTGTATAACTGATATAGGATCACCTAAAACTTTGGTTGGGTTTGTGTTGTTTTGTTTTGGTTTTGTTTTATTGGTTTTATTGGGTTTTTTTAAAGTATCATAAAAGCAGAACACACTCACCAGATGACTGCATGCTTCAGTTCAAAGCAGGGACTTAAACCTCACTGCCCCTAGACATGCTACCGTGGTCAAAATACTGGCTATTGTAAGATACTTCCCTCCCCCTCAATACTTGCTGTGAAAAACCTGACTCACTGTGCCTTTTTAAAGAATACTCATTAAAAAAAAAAAAGTGTCTTATTTACTGAAAACCTGTATTTTCTATCAAGTTTTAAATATCCAGCTGGTTGGGACAGAGGGGTACATACATTTGAACTAGGTCCTTTGATTTGCAGGAAACTATTGGAATGCTAAAGGAAGGATGGGCTTAGGGGGAGCTGTGAGGATCTGGTTTTGTTAGGTTTTTACCCCACCGCAGAGACTTAAGGAGAGGCAAAAGACTCAGCTCAGGTCTATACTTCATCATCTGTTTTCAAATTCGAGGAACTCCTGTACTTACAATTCAGAAGGTGATTTGCACTTGAGAAGAAAGGAGAAAAACCATACTGGTTTCTACCATGGATGCCGAAAATCCTCCTTAGGCAGTAGCCAATATTTGAAGACTAGTGACTGCGTTTTCCTGGGTGGTGAAATACTGCCTGCTTGGCAACACTTCTGATGGAGTGACGACTCCAGCTCACTGTATTAAAAAAGACCAAACCACGCCTAGGATACTCCTAACCGCCAAAGGTGAGTGCAGACAACTGGAGCAAGGGGGGTAAGTTTTCCCCAGTAACGATCGCGAGAAAAACAGAGAGGTGAAGCTGAGCCTTGGGAGCAGGGGGCTGCTGCTCCTACCCTGCCAAACATGGCCGCTTCCACCCCGGCACCACCGCTGGGCCCTGGTGGGCAGGAGGGTCTCACCGGGCACCCCAGCCCCGCTTCGGCCTGGCTGTGGCCTTGCATCCGGGCACCCCGTGCCTCGGCCCAGCCTGGGGACTGGGGCTGCCCAGCTGGGCCCCGCTGCCCGAGAGGGCAGTGGGCTGGGCCTGGCCCGGGCGGCCTGGTACCCTGCTGGCACCAGCACCTACTGCTTCCCTTTTGAGCGGTTTTCTAATGGATTTGAAGTAGATCTGCTACCATCTCTCCCTCACCCTCTCCCCCAGTACTGCAGGGTTTCTCAGGTGAGATGAGTGCCTTTTCCATCTGGATTTAAAAAAAAAAGTCAACTTATCTTAAACTCTTCTTTTAAAAATAAGGGCAATCTTCTGTTTATCCACCTTTGCTTTTCTCATCAATTTTGATACTCCCTCAACAGCTTTCTATATTCCTTCCACCCTTTCCTTGGATCCCTCAATTATTCCCCCCCCGCCCTTACCCGCAATTGTATTTTGTACCTGCTTGTTCATCCACCTTGGCCTTTTTTTTTCCCCCCCTGTCCCCTTCCAGTCATACTGTGTTTATTGCTCTATGACACACATCATCTATGGGCGGCCATTAACTTGTCATTCAATGCTTTCCATTTCCCTTTTGTGTTCCTCCTTTATAGTGCTTTATACCCTTTGGTTTCACCCAGCGCTGCACATATCCAGCCAGCCTTTCTCTCTTGAACTTCAGTTCTGTTTAATTCTTTTTATGCCTAGCAGAAGTTCAAACCAGATCATGGCTGCCATTCAGGTGCCAGCATCCCCCCTTGTCCTACAAAATGCTGGTGTGACATTTCCACTGCGCCCACGAAGCGCCCAGCCGCACTCTGCCGACTACGTGGGCAGGTGGCAGCTGGAACAGACTTCTCCCTGCCTTCACTTGCGATGCAGAGGAGACACTACATTGGCAATCAAAAGAGCACAAGAAAGCAAAGGAAGAAAGACACATAACCAGCAAATACAAAGAACAAAATGGAAAAGCAAGAAAAAATACAGAGAAATAACAGGCTCAGCAATATTATCTTACAAGTAGAATACACTTCCACTTTAAAGCAAAAGCAAACACATTCACAAAGCCAAAACAACCCACACCACTTCAACCCCATATGAAAGAGCAAAGTGTAGAAACTTTTTTGTAGAAATGAACAATTCTAAACCACTGTAGGCTATATATTTTAAAATTTGGTTTTAACACCACCAAACATATGTCCACCCAAGGTACTGCAGTACTTCATGTTAATGACAACTCTGAGTCTTTGGACATTATTCTATGTTATGCGTTTTGCCCTCTTACTGTACAGTGTTGGCTCTCCCTAAGAGACCTGCCTCTGACCAGCAAGGTACTCTAGTCTCTCCTGCCACCAGCCTGGGACACCACCACAGACATCACTCACCATCTGAGCAGCACCATGCTGACCCAATCATGATGTGCAACTTCCAGCAGCCAGAAGTTCAAAACCAAAGACCTCTGGCTTCCCTTTTAAATGTTGTGCAAACTCATACTATGCTCTTAAGAGAGTCTTTTACACTAATTCATACATTGCCTATTTGGTTACAGAGCTTGATCATATGCTCAGATACTAATCGAGCTTCCAATATGTGTAGCAGCTCATACACTATTCTTATTATTGTTGAGGCAGGAAGGAGCAATGAAAAACAATATGCCATTAGATCAATTAGATTATAAGCACTCTGGTTTTGCTTCTGTCTACTTCTAATTATTCCAGTCTGCCAATATTGCCAGTGTCAGCAGTTTCACATACCAGATCATGATAATTAGCAAGACAAACTTCTAATCTCTGATGTAGAAATTTTCACCAATTAACAAGTTAACAGTTAATTAGGTTTAAACCAAAAAAATCTCATCATCATCTGATGCTTGTGCAGTCTGAAGTTCTCAATTATACTGTGGCAGTCTAGTTGCAAGGAACAAGGCAGGTAAGGATCTATGAAGCAGGGCAGATTGGAATCTTCAGCATCTGGGTGGTTCTACGGAACAGGCAGATGCTGACATTACGATTGACAATGATACAACAGAATTCATTTTCGCTTTCCTTAAAGGAAAGCTCTACCCAGGGCTAGCCCCCCAGCTCTATTCTGTGTTTTGTTCTGTTTATTAAATCAAACAGCCTTCTAAAGAACAAGCCATCTAAGCCAACAGCCATATAAGAAAATTTTACACAACCAGAAGTAGAGTTATCCAGTTGGAGATATCACAAAATGACAAGTATCTGTAGTGACACATTTAAGGTGGTATGCATTTTTACAGCAGAAGTCAGAGTAAGGCTAAATGAATACAAGCGCAAAACATTGTGATATTTTTCTTTCTATTTATGACTTGAATAGTCATCTTGTTCAAATAAAAAACTAGATGATTTTTGGTTTGTGAAATCTACTCTCTTTTTAACGTGAATTTAAAGATAACTATGAGTGTGACTGGAGAAAAAGAGCTCTGCCACCACTTCACACAAGTCATAGCGAAGGAGATGAAGCAGGAGGCTTAGTTAATCTAGCTTGGGAAACACAGCTGTTCTCTGATGGGTTTTAGCAATCTGAAAAGTAAGGCTGAAACATCGAAGCAAATAGTTCACTCTAACTAATCATTCCTTTGCTTCATGCTGCAATTTAGACGAGTCATCTTCTATTCCTCATAAGGACTGCATTTCCTCCAAATTCCTAAGAGATAAAGGCTGCCTCTAAGACATTCTTTCCTTCCCTTTCAAAAGAAATAATGGGTTTAAATATTTAGCCTAAATTCGATATCATTTTACAAATTTGGTAACTTTGTTATACAAGCAGAATTCAAGTAGTTTATGTGCAGATCCTTAAAACCACTGTACTAACAAACCACAGCACCATCTGCAAAGAATTCTCTTATTAAATAGGACTACACTCCTCTATCATCTGTTTGTGCTCCTTAAATACTCTTACTGCATTGGTAGAAAGGGTATGGACACTTTTACAGTTTCAGAGCCAGTTTTGCCAGTGTTGTTTAGCCTTACTAAACAGGTATAATGCATTAAAAAAAATCATATCATATAGTATATTTAATATATCTGTTTCTATCCTTAAATAAAGAGTTAAATATCACATAATTTACAAGATACTACAGACATTCAGAGGGTATGTTGCTTTTTTCCAATCCCACCACTACAATAAGACAGAAAAGGAGAAAAAAAAAAAGTATCTGCATGTTAACTTGCCCCAAGCCAGTTGTTAACCACCCACAGAGTCTCCCTCCATAACACCTCCTGACATGCATGCAAGACAAATTAATATCTCAGGACTCTACTGTGCGTATATAGAGTTTGGGTCACAATGAGAGTTGTCCACTGTCTACTACCTAGGGGATGATACAGTAAAGAGTTATTTCATGTTCAAGAGGGGCAAGAAAGGGTCTGCTTTACCAGTACTATACAAAGAAGTTTATTATTTGTACCTGAGCAAAATGCCTTGTTAGCAAATCAGAAAAGTAGCTTTCTACTGTAATCCTTTCCTGCTATTGTATTTATCATCATGCAAAGAATATCTTGGTATGGATCTGAAATGAAATTAATCTGTTAAAGTTTCCAAATGGGGGAGCTAGTTCTTTAGATTCAAACTACTGATAAATTCAAATGTTTTTCTCTGGAGGTCCCCCACGTGCAGCACACAGTCTTATGATGGCAACCATCATGTTCATCCACTCAAAGTGAAAGGCAAGAGAGAATAAAGCCTGTAACCTTAGCTCTAAATTAACTTTGAAGTTCAGTTAGGAAAAAAAAAAAAAAAGGAACAACTACTCCCTTAATTACAGACTTACTTGCTTTTTAATTAACCATACTAATTGAAGCATGACTTCTTAAAAGCCTCTTGCCTAACATCTTCCACAGTGGAAGCTTTTTGCTATCTGCCAAACAACATTAAGACTTGAAAAACTTCTGGCTACATAATCTTCTGGCTAATACTACTGTACAGTGTACACAGTATCTTTCCTATAAGTCTTCATGACTTCAAAAAGTGTAATTTAAGTCCTGGGTTTTTGTCAACTCTATTATTCCAAATAAAATAACCGCAGATTGCAAAAGAGAAAGTATTCCCTCTTAATCATTCCAAATTCATAGAAGTACTACTTAAAATCTGCTTTCTTTACAGTTTTTATACTTTTTTTAAAAAAAAATCAAACATTAACAGTAACATCATTATATAATAAAAGGTTTTTTCTTAGAAATATGTAGTTCAGTCACACACAGGAAGGCTTTCCATCACCATATTAAGTAAAATGTAATGGTTCCATCCAGTGGTCATCTCTAGCATTGCAGACTTAAGATCAGAAATGAAAACGAAAAGAAATCTTTGCACTGAACTAATTGTAAAAATGACCTAACAGCATGGGAAAGAGCAGAAGTGACTTGCTGAATTCACATGGTAAGTGCTTAATAATGTATTAGCATGATCAGATCACAATTATAAAACATCTTTCTATTTGTACAATGCATATAATTGAAACCACATTTACCTGTTAGCATTTTGAAATCATAACACAAAATAGAAGTTCTACTTAATTTCTTAATTACCTAGTACAGAAATGAATACTTCCATAGTGTGAGATTATAAATAACTCTCAGTTTCAAAAACCTGTCTTCTCTTCCCTATGTTTTGTAACATGCAGTATCCAGCAGGTCCAATACGGAGCTCACTATGCTAAAAAATACAAAGGCATAGACAAAGAGACTCTCTCCTAGGAGCTTTCAGCATTGTCTGTGTCCCCCAAATGTTTCAGCTGAAAGCGTCAACTCCAGATGTATTGATCACAGATGACTGGCAGCAACTTCTGTGGCACAGATATGACTGGGGGGAAAAAAAAACCACTTTTTTTTTTTTATGATCACTCTGACCTTCAGCATTTGGAAAAAAACAACAAATATGTCGATGCAGTATATCGGGCATCTTAAATGAAGAAGGAAATATTTCTCATACGCACATGCATACACAGATAACAGTCACAGAACTAATGTATTATGCCAAATTCCCCACAAATTAGAAACGCAGAGCAGGAGCAGATGATAAGGCACAACACCTTCTACAGGCTTAGGTAGCACGCTGCACATTTTTATGTCACATCAGCAACTTTCACCACTGTATTCATAAATATCAGACACTATTAACTCTTTCTGGTGTCCTGGACAGCCTTTCTCTGACAGCAGCAGTTTCTGCTTACCCTGTTTCAGGTCATTAAGATCAGTCAAATTCACAAGACACACAGATCATGACCTTGTCAAATCCAGCCATTTAAAAGACAGCTTCAGTTAGGGAAAAAGCAGAATGTGAACTGCTGTTTTCATGTTCCCTATGTACTGGCACAGACATAGTGTCTTTGTTATTAAATAGGCATAATGCTCCCCACCCACGACTGGTTTTCACTATTCCAGCAACCCATATGGTGCCATTCATCTTTTCTCCCTCTCCTCCCCTTTTCTTGTGCCATTTGGAATTTAAATCTGTAAGATCCAAGCACAGAATGAATTGTGAATGAAGCTTTCTTCACACTCATTTATCCCTATAAACCCTGCCACTAACCTTAAAAGCCATTTCCCTATTCAAAGATCAGCAAGCAAAGTTTTCAAAAAAGCATAATGGTGCTAGCACTGATGCTTTTACACCAGCAGCTCAACTTACTGAGCAGCAACAGCTTCTGCTTGACTTATAAGAAGTCTGCAAGTATTTCTTTCAGAAGATAACCATCAAATGAACAGCACAGTCTGCCACTAGCTGCAAACTATGTCCCAGAGGATAGCCACCATTCTATATTTTACACTAGGAGGTACAACAAACTAAAGTAGGGAAAAATTCAAGGTTGCTTAACCAAGTTCAGTGCAACTTTTTTATTTCAGGAAGGTTTTCCAGGTTCAGCCACTGGGAGGAGTGTATCAGTGCAGGTTTGCACAGCAGGGAGACAGAGAGCAGAGTGAACTGTTGAAGAAAAAAAATTGTACCACAAAAGCCATTAAAAAAAGAAAAATCATTAGTTATTATCTTCTCCAGGTGGAGCAACCTGACTGGGATTTGAAGAAACACAAAGAGTATCTCTATCCCAACAAATCCCTATCAATAAGGTTGTGGGGAAAAGGGAAGCGGGGGCGGGGGAAGAGCAGAGAGAGGGGAAGCATTCTTGAATTCCAGAATTTGAGAAAGTAGGATGGCTTTCAGAGGCCTATGCATTGGGTAATTACAGAGCCTTCCTGGAGCAACATGCTGCAAGAGGTATCATTTTTGGTGCACGCCAGTGGGAGAAGTGAACTCTGAGCTCCCGTTGCCTGAAGACAATCAATAAGCCTTCTGTCAACCAAGCTCAAAATTTAGCCACTTATAATGTTGTATGTAAACACTGAAATTTTCATTTTAAATAAAACTATATATGTTTTGATAGAATCATAAAGGGATTATTTCTCAAAGGCCTCCAAATATGACTCTTATTGGTGGATTAGTAATGAATTGGCATGTAAGGCAAAAAGATAGCTCAGATTTATCAGGCAATGAGCTTTACACAGTACAGGATGGTACCATCTTATCAAGAACAGAAAAAGTATTCCAAGATACTCTTAGAACATAGTGATTTGAAAGCAGCTAACCTTTCAGTAGCAAACATCAAAATTTCATTTCTCTATTTCCTTAGATTAAAACCAAAATTCTCCTGTCAACATCAGGAGAAGCATTTTTGTGACAAATGCTTCTTCTCTAATCATCAGCTCTTCTGGACAGTTGCTCTATTTATGACACTGAAAGTTCATTTCTGTTCATACTGATATTTGCAATCATCCCTTGTTTAATTTAACCACTTTGTAGAGAAATTACAAGTTCCACTGATTTGTTTTTCTTTCATGTCAAAACCTGAGTGAACAGACCAATTGTTAGAAACTGATGATACACTGTATTAAAATTCATTGTAATATAAACAATATCTACAAATTCATAATCTAATTAAAGGTCTGGGGAGCACTCATTTTTATTTCCTTATAATTGCACATTCTCTAGATTGTCATCTTTGCCTAAAGAAGAAAATATATTACAAAAACACCTCTGCAATACAAGCGAGAGCATCAAAGCTTCAAATACTAGTGCTAATAAACCCAAACAATAGTGGACCAAAGACTCTTTGTCAGGAAGTCTAGTGATAGGACAAGGGGTAATGGTTTTAAATTGGAAGAGGGGAGATTTAGATTAGATAGTAGGAAGAAGTTCTTTACTGTGAGGGTGGTGAGGCACTGGAACAGGTTGCCCAGGGAAGTTGTGGAGGCCCCATCCCTGGAAGTGTTTAAGGCCAGGCTGGATGGGGCTTTGAGCAACCTGCTCTAGTGAGAGGTGTCCCTGCCCATGGCAGGGGGGTTGGAACTTGATGATCTTTAAGGTCCCTTCCAACTCTAACCATTCTACGATTCTATGATTCTATAAACTTAACCTGAGTTTAACCCCCCTACCCACTGTATAAGCAGGCCAATAAATGAAATTATTTATGACTCCTTCCCTAGAAGATGCTTCCTTTGCTGCACAGATCCAGCCCACTTCACAGAGAAAGACTGACTAAGGATGAACACTCATTTGTGAAACTCTTAACCAATTTTGTGCACACATTTAACAGTATAAAAAAAAGGAAAATAGCAGCAAGCTGTGTCAGGGGAACTGCTACTTGAAGGCCCAGAGACTAATCCTTCCAGAGGATGCTTAGGATGCTAAGTGAATCACACAAACCAAATGTTGAGAGACAATGAGAAAAATCTGGTTTTTCTCTTTTTCAGGTTCCCCAATTTAATGTCCTATGGTATGAATTGATGAACACTAAAATTCGAAATAAGGGCCCGAAGTTTAATGTCTCGTGCCTAAAAAGAAATTGAAAAAATGTGCCCATCCTGACATATTTTGGGTATCTCAGACTCAGCAGTCTGAAAACAGGGAAGATATTTGAACTCGATCTCATTGTGCCTTTATTACTTTCTTGTAAAAGATAGATAAAACTTGCACACCTCAAGGGTGTTGTGAAGGTAAATTAATTATTTTGGGACAAGCTATTCAGATATTATAGTGATGAGCATCATGAAAACCCCCTGAGGAGAAGAATCATTTTGACTTCAGAGTAAGGGTCTGACTAAAACGCAGGAAATAATGCCTGAGGCCACACGTTGTATAAAATAGTGAACATCTGTTCATTAAACAAACCCTGTCCATCTCACAAACCAAATAAGGCAAGTATACTTGGAAAAAATAGCATGGGATGACATAATTAAGGACTACTGTATAGTATACAACTGGAGGCAAACTTCTGTTGCAAGTCATTAACGATACTTGACTATGAACTCTTCATTTTTCTTTTGTTTTAATTGCATGCAACACCTTTGTTTGCTTCTTCAGAATTACAACCAAATCCCATATCTTTTGTGACCACTTTGTCTATTAGCAATGTTTGAAATTCATGTACAGCAAACAGACCTCTGCCCCTTGAGTTGGAGGAGTAAATGGTAGCAGTTGTTACACTATGGGGTTTTGGGGACAGAACTGGCCAGAAAGTTTTCACACGTTTGCTGACAAGAGTCAAGAACATGGAGTGTTATCGTACATTTTGGAAAGAAGCAAGCTCTTTTTGCAACAGACTTTTCAAACCATTTAACTCCCCCCAATAAACTATGTCTTCTACCCTATAACTCAAATCTATATTGATGATATGTTGTGTCCCCCATCCCCCCTTTCCTAAACCTCAATTTTCCAATTCTCTGCTTCTTGTTAAAAATTCAGTATGCCCTTCTAGATTACCTAACATCATCTCACTCTTTTGACCTATGTCACCTAGTTTTATTGGATTTTAGATCCCTATCCTGCATTCCTCAGTCTTGACATCTTATGTCCATCATTTGAATTTCCAGCAATACCTACACTTTTTTACTAGGCACCAGATAACCTTGGCACTTATTCTGAGAATCAATACACCTAGCCTCAGTCTCCCAAGTGTTCCCATTTATTCAGACCTACCTTGAAATCCCACAAGACATATTTCCCCTTTTTTCCAAGTCCTTTGCCACTGCATTACCTTCTCATCCCAGCTATCTTTCACAGAGTACCATCTGACTGCTGTTCTTTATGCATGGGTAGGGTCCAATTCAGAACCAGTTTCAAACTCATTTCTATCTCAGCTTTTCTTCTCCTTCCCCTAGATCTATGTTTTCTCTAGTCTGCCTTCAGCTTGGGATATCTTGCACATCACTAGGTGCTTACAGCATCAGACAATAAAGAAAAACATCTTCCAGCTAAATAATGAAGTAAACTGTTAACTAATTTTTATCTTCAATATTTAATAAAATACTTAATTTCATCTTTGAACCAAAAAAAAACACAGAGAAATTCCCCCTCCCAAACATATTTAAGAACACAAAATAAGCTTAAGACAAGCTTTCAAAATGAAAATATGTTCATATTCACAGGACTATATTACCAATACACATAAAACCTGAATTTCACTGATAGCTTTCAATGAACAAATGCTGAGACCCAGGGAATGGCCTGCTATACAGGAAAGATGAGCACCTATTTATGTGGTAGTAATCATAAAGTGGCATTATCTTTCAACTCAAACACAGCTGGAAATATGTCAAAGCAGTAGTATTCATAGTAATTCATGACTTCATGATCCTAAAGCTAGGTCTCAGAAGGAAGATGGTATTAAAGAAAAAAAGCATGCAGCATCTCATCAGGCATGCATCATTTTCACTGAACACCCGACTTTCTAAAAGATGTTTCAAGGCAGTTCATGTGAATGTCCTGCCGCAAGTGAAATCACACATGCACTGCCTGAATGCAGGAATCAGCTTGAAAACCTGGACGCAAGACGCTGCACTGGGACTTTTCATTAAGGGATAGAAAGCGCAGTGTTGAAAGCTGGCGGGAGCCAGAGGGAAAACAGGAGCAGGGCTTTGAACTCAGAAGGCAGTGGGCAGGAAGGTAAAGTCGCCTCTCCTGAAAGAACGTTTTTCTTCCCTATGCTGGAAGGCAGGGCAGCTGCTTCCCAGGGGGTCCCAGCCCCACACAGGAGGCTCCTGCCCTTCCCAGGACCACCCTCCTTCCTCAATTTCTAAGCCCATTTTCTGAGGCAAATGCCTTATTCCCCAAGTGGAAAAGCATCCAAGCGCCTGCTCCAAGAGACAGCTGTGCAGTCCCGGTGCCCCGACCTGGGGCAGAGGGAAAATCCTGCTGCTTATCACTGTCACGCAGCTGTGACAGCCAGTGGCTCCCAAATGGGGTCCTGGGAAAAATCAAAACTCCTAAAGGAGCTTCAGATGGTGCAGCGGAGGCGTGTTGATACAGCATATCAATGCCAGCTGCCATACTGTGAGGACACTGCAGAGAAAATAGCTAGCATTACCTTCAGGAATCTCCATCACCCCTTTTGGTGGAGCTCTGAATTTCAGAAGGCTTAAGCCATGGTAACATCAGGCATGGCCAAAAGAGTTTGTTTCAGAGCACCTAAGCATCTTGCAAACTTACCTTACCCCTTTTAAAACAAGATCCAGAATAACTTAGAAGTTAAAGCAAGACTCAGTACAGAAAACCAAGTCAAAGAAAGTGGATTTTACATTCTGCAACTCACACGATGAAGTCATCTTCTTCTCTCTTTTGCTTTAATCAACAGTTTACTTTTTCAACTCAGGTACATTTCTTTTCAGGGTTTCAAGCCAGAAAGTTTGTAAAGTATCATTTTGTGCCTATGCAAACCTACAGCTTCAAGTCACCAAGCATTTTTGGTCAGGTATTTAACAGGACAGTCTGAAATCCAGACAGAAAAGTAGAGAAAAGTTCAGGAAGAGAAATTAACAAGAAAGACTGGGTTCACATACATATTACACTTGAAGTTCACAATGGCTCCTATTTATCAAAAAAATCTGAATCCCAAGTTTTTACAATAATAAGCTTAATTTACAAAACTCCAGACTTCGGTAGGTTTGATGGGGGTGTATGTCCCCCCCTCCTTAAGAAATATTCCATTTTACAAAATTGGCTGAGAAAGCTGTTCTAATTAATATTCAGTTCAGTGATTAAGCACTCTCCCAAGTGACCTATGTGTGTAATAGCATCAAGTACCACCTGCTCAAACTGTTGTTTTGCAGTGAAATATTAATCCCTTGTACCTTCTGTTACCAAGCTTGGATGCCATCTGAAATTCAAAAGGGAATGATTCATTGGAGATGCTTTGTAAACTCACTGAAACGTATACCAAAAAGTAGCAATCATGTAAAAATAATTTGAAATACTGTACTACAAAAAGCAGGTTACCGAATTTTAGATAATTTCTCCCATTTGAAGTTAATTTCATACTATATAATACATAAATAACAAAAAATTCTTAGTGGAAATTAAAATATTTGCATTTTTTTCTTTTAAATGAACCTTTAATATTTTCTATAAATCAGTGTAAGGAATATAGCTATCTCAAACTGCTTATGTCTGTTCCTTAAAGAAGGGGTGTTGACGTAAAAATCTATTTCTTCAAGAGTACTGGCATTAAAAGTCGCACTTCTTCCCTTTACACAAGTTTGAACTCTTCCCTAGCATAAAATACATAAATAATTATAGTGTATTTCTTATATGGACTGTGGGTGGAAAAATCCTTATATTTCTGCCAACATTGTACCTAGCACACGAACAAAACTGCATACTTAAGATATGTTTGTGCTATTGATGGCATGCAAACAGAAAAAGAGACAATAAGCTAATCGGCAGCATAACAAATTAAAGTCAACATCTGACTTCACTGACTTCAATTGTGAGTCTTCCTATTTCACTTGAGTCTTTATTTAAAAATAAATAAATATTTAAAAAATCCTCATGTACTTTCTGTCTTGGGACTACACATAGAGACCTTTAGACCTCAGCTTCAGTCCACATTGGTAAGCAACGGATCTTACAGAAGATCTGAAGGCAGGAAATGAACCAATAAAGTTATTCATACAAAGGAAATTTCACAAGCAACCTAAGCAGCTCCTTATATAGGAAAAAATATTGTAAATTCTTTGAAAGTACTCAGTGCATTCCTAAACATTTGTGCAATAACACGGCTTTCCCTTGTTTTGTGTAATTTGAGGTCAAAAACTGGCAAATAAGCTGTACATAAATTATGCACAAGCAGAACATTCAAAGACCATGAGCTCTGTACTTCAAGACTGAACAAGTTCGTAACATAAAATAGATTCTACAGTAGAAGAAAATTAAATAATTAAATAATGAATTAAAAAAAAAAATCAATCTTTGAGATAGTCCTGTCATTTTTAAGATGACTTTGTTAACATAATGACACAAGGGGCCTTTGGGGCTCAAGAAGAAACCCAGACCATATCTAAAGGAGCTTGCAGGTGGTCTCAGTTTTGGACTTAGCAGTGCCAACGGTATCAATGTACAACAGTATCTGGAAATCTCCAAATGCCTAATGGAAAATCTCTAATAAAAGTCTCAAGACATCTCCTCAAAGATAAAAAAAAGTTAAGGCCTACAATGAGGTCATAACAGGTTTCAACAACTTGCCTTAGAGTCTCTGAGTCAAATTGAGCATGTCTTCTAAAAGACAACATGCTTCTAAAACATATATTTAGTTTCTCAGTCCCCCTCCCTCAAATGGGTTGCACTGCACTTCATCTCACTGGGGTCTTGTGAAAAAAACACCTTAAAGACCTGTGACACATTCTGCAATTACAGTAATACATGTACTGTAAGTAACTTAACATTTTTGTATAAATGCAGTATATTGGAAGAAGCATTTTGTTTTCACAGCTTTACCTCTGCTACAACTAATCTTTGGAAATTAGTCATTGTCATGGTTTCAGCTGGGATAGAGTTGACTTACTGGCAGCTGGTATACTGCTGTGTTTTGGATTTGGGATGAAAATAGTGTTGGTAAAATACTGATGGTTTTGGCTGTTGCTAAGCAGTCAAGGTCTTTTCTGCTCCTCATACTACCCTGCCAGCAAGTAGGCTGGGGAGATGTGGGGGGTAGAAAGAAGTTGGGAGGAGACACAACTGGAACAGCTGACCCCAACTGATCAAAGGAATATTTCCATGGCATATGACCTCATGCTCAGTATATAAAGCTGGGGTAAGGAGGAGGAAGGGGGAGGACATTTGGAATGATGTTTTGTCTTCCCAAGCAACTGTTACACATGATGGAGCCCTGCTTTCCTGGAGATGGCTCAACACCTGCCTGCTGATGGGAAGTGGTGAATGAATTTCTTGCTTTGCTTTGCTTGTGCACGTGCCTTCTGCTTTACCCACTAAACTGTCTTTATCTCAGCCCAGGAGTTTTCTCACTTTTACTTTTCCAGTTCTCTCCCCCGTCTCAACTAGGGGAGTGAGTGAGCAGCTGGGTGGTCCTAGTTACCACTTGGGGTTGAGCCATGACAAAACACAAAAAACAGACAAACACAAAGCTCTTGAAAAGAAAGCAAAGACGTTATGAGTACCTTAACTAACATGGTTACTATCCTTCCATCATCCACCCAGAGCATATTGACTTGTATGTTCATAATGCTCTCATTTTTTCTATATGCGATTTATAGATGATTGTAGGCCAGTTGTAAAAGGCACTCAAATTAGAACCATCTAACAGATTTTTGGAGGCATATATTCAGATACATTTTTATCATTTTGAATAGAAGCAACTGAACCAAATTAATGAGATGTATAAAGACCTTTTTTTTAGAGACATAAACGGGAATTACATAGACAGCTCTCAAAGGTTAATTGCAGATGAATCCTTAAAGATTTGGCCTCTTCTGAGATGTGAATGGTGATGACTTTGTAGATTTGCAGAAACTAAATATAAGGAAAGAAAAGGCTCTCACTTGCCAACAGGGACAATGTGGTTGACATGACTGATGGGGTGAATTCTCCCACTCTTTACTGAGCAAACGGACAAACAGCTCACAAAACAGCCCTCACATTTTCACACTTGCTTATACCTCAAGCATTCAAGGTTAACCATATCAGTTTCAGTGCAACTTAAATGTTATTTTTTAAACCATGAGGGTTGAGGGAGTCACTGAGAGGCCTTACTACCCACAGCCATCCCAGCAGAAAGGACCATAAGACCCAAATTTCTTCCAAGAGCACTAAAAGAGATGTTAGGATTTTAGGAAAAGATTTCCTAGCATCTCAAAATGGATTCATTTTTTATATTTTTGCTACTAAATAGTAGCAATATCTTCCTGATACATAAATAGTAGGATAAATTCTATTTCTCTATTAATGGCTGGGCATGTTTGTTTATTTTCACAGTAAGTAAATAACATCACATTACATGAAGTCTCCAAACAGTGGAGAAATATTTGATCTGAAGAAGTCTTCAGACGCAATACTATCGAAATACACCTTATCAATTGCTTAACATTGCGGACTGAAGCTGAAGTCTTAGCCCAGAGAAATAAAAATATACATTCAATATTTATTCAACAGGTTAAAATTAATTTTCTTCCCAAGATATGCCAACAAAGTATGTACTTTGAACTTTCAAACCTACTTTAATAAAAACTAGCAGTTGCAAGCTATGTGTTCAACAGAATAAGACAAAAAGAGACATGGAAAAGAAATTAAATTAATTCTTATGCATTAGTTTATGCCACTGCACTCTTCTGTTTTCACTTTTGTCCGAAAATCTTGCTGCAACTTACCTGATACTTACTAGGTATCCACTAATTTTTATGGATACTAATTCAAGCAAAAGTTTTGCTTTCAATGAAATTTTCCATTCTCTGTACATTTCGAAGAACCAAAATAGAAATAGCTACATTTTCAAATAAAATTGGACTCTAAAGCAAGAATGTCTGTAGTATTTTGTTAATGGAAGGCTGACACCACCATGAGGCATGAGTTTTAGTGACAATGAATTGGGTTGACCAGAAAGCTATACTTGCTATATTTCATTTATAAGACCGTGAGTTGAATTCATTTTATGTTGAATTCATTTTATGCTGATAAATTTTAAGTCCTAATATGTTAAATCACATGTATTAAATGCAAGGGAAGCCACTGTAACAATCTATCAAAAGCCTTTCAAACCAAGACAAACGTAATCCCATTTTTACTTTAAATGTAATAATTTTACAGTGACTGTGAGTTAATATTAACTGAGAAGGTCCCGGTGAAGTCAACAAAAAGACTCCCTTTAATTTCATGGGCTTTTTCTTAATTTCCTCTTAATATTATGGGCTGTTTCCATGCCTGGCAGAGAATCATTAGGATCTTACCATTAAAGTGGTTATCTCTTATTTTTCCCCCTTAGCAAACAGGTCTTTAAAATGAGTATGACCTAATCAGTCACTTCAAGTTAGTTTTATGACTATCCACTACTAAATAAAAAAATGATCAAGTTAAAATTACAATAATAAAGTCACAGATAAATATTTTAGCATGAAAACATGATTTAGTGATATTTACCTCCAATACTTTTCCACTTTGTTATAGACCATTTTCATAGCAATTTTTGTACTTCCCAAGCACTTGCACACATGTAAGTCTTACAACAAAAATATAAGGTGAGACTAAGACGTGTTCTAGTATTGCCTTTTCCAGCCACCAGTTACAGGATACATGAAGAGAAGAGCTAGCTTGAAAAGAAGTATATTTAACTACTAATCCACAATATTACCTGCCACTTGCCAGTTAGCAGAATCTTTTTCCCCCCTCTCTTTACAACTCTGCTTTCACTTATTGTTTGAAGTTCACATCTAATTCAATATCCAAACACACCAAATAATAATACATCACTTTTTCTTGTTTGCAATCACTTTTCATTTTCCGAATTATCTGGACCAGTAGTTGGCCAGTCAATGCCAATCTTTCCTGCTTTCCCTCTTTCTGCAATGAAGAAAGAAACTCCACCTTTGCTCAACCTTAGGAGCAACCAAGTGCATCAACGTTGAGCACCCTTCCACTACAGGTAATTTTTGTTTTCATCCCTCAATTACAAAGTGTCAGGAGGAAAGAAGTATTTGTTTGAAGCAGGAGCACTAATTCAAACTAGCAGAAGCTATTTTACAATGAATTAGTCTTCACAGTCAGATTTATACAACTATTTCTCTTAAGACTTTTAAATGTTGCACATCACTTCTGTGTCTGAGCACCTGCTGTGTATAAATCAACAACAACAACAGAGCACTGCGGGGATCACACAGCCATATTCACTGCACAACTGTTATGAACCAGTCTTCTCTTCAAAGGTATCGACCTGCGGTCTTCATGATTACTAGTAGCAAAACAATTTGCTTTGACTTAACCATGTCCAGAGCAGGTCAGAGCATATGGTATCTAAACTTTCCAGCACTGAAGGTGATCTTTGTAGGATGCGTTTTTAAATTGGACAGCATTTCCATCACAACACATGCTAAATGGAATTAATTTTATCATTCCTAAAGTAACCCTTGAACAGCACTTACAACAGTCACAAGGACTCATTTTCTACTTTAATCTAAAATTCCGGGTAATGCACATATTAGAAGTGCATTAAAATGCTCTTAACCTGATTGGATTTTTAAAGGGGATGAAAGGTGAATAAATGGGTAAACGTGTTATGGAGAAGTCCAAAAGTTGAAATTCCATTGTCTGAATTATTTATGAAGGGTTAGAGTTTAGGGGATAGGGTTTAGGGGTGGGGGATTAGGGGTTAGGGGTGAGTAGCATTTCTTTTTAACTTGCAAAATGAATGTTGTTGACATTTTTCACAATTCAAGTTTGATCCCACCTTTCCTTCAAAGCAACTCCCAACAGAGAGGCTTCCCATAGCTCCAATGCCAAACAAAATACCATACATAACACAGAACAATATCCTTTTATTTGGCATTAGAGTTGTGATCTCAGAGTTCCTTGACAGGGGCAGGGGGCCCTCCATGTTACTAGCAAGGCAAAAGGACGCTTCACTGCACAGCCATGAAAGCAGCCAGTCCTCAGGGCCATCAGGCCACTGGGGCCAATGGCTGCCCTGGAGACCACCAGGGGTCTATATCAGGTGCAGTAGCTTCTAGCAGAGCTCTCAGGGCCTCCAGTTGCACTGCTGATGGAAATTACGGATCAGTAACGCTGAGAATGATGTCACTCTGTTTCAAAAAACAGATCTTGAGAATATCTAGTTTCTGAAAAGATTTCCATCCAACTGGGACTAAACACATATGACAAGGTAGTAACATTTCTTATGCATCACCTTTATAAGAAAACATTTTCAAGAAAAATACTTCCTAAAAATACCATTACCAGGTTGAAGAAAATGCAAGCGATGCTTAAAATGAAATGTCCTGTGTAAAACTGTGTTTAGTATTTATTAAAGAAAAATTTTGTTTCAATACTTAGGGTTCTATTCACTGGTTTAGTACTCATTTTGTTCACTCAGTTTAACAGTGTTTCAGCTCCAGTTTCTAAGCCTTGGCATGCTTCTGAAATACCTGATAGCCTTTTACAACTCTTCAAAATAAAAAATCATCCAGTACCAGCAAAACAGTCAAACATCTTCTTGTATATTCTATTCCCTCAGCAGCAATATATCCCATAGTCACGAAAATAAAGGGTCTGTACCCACTCTGCCGGGCCACCGAATATCTAGTTTCCCATTGTGGTACTAAAAACCAATGAAAGACAAATAAAAAATTAAGAATATCTTAATAGTTTAAACTGATATGATTTATTTAATTTTATTTTAAATAAGAGTTTCATTTTGAGTTTGAAAACAAAACATCTAGATTTAGTCACAATTCATAAAAGGGAAAATGACACACTGCCTTTGACAGGTCAGATACTTAGGGTATTTGTCAAGGATATAAGAAGGACAATCTAAAATATCACTTCCTGGATGAGACAGGTACAGGAACAGAGTGGTCAATCTCCCCCTAAAAATACTCCATTGAATGGGAAAAGACTTTAGACAAAGAGATAGAAAATAAACATTCTATAGTAATTAAAGCAATGATCTTGAGATAGAGCCTAAATTAATTAGGAAATAAGCCATGATCCAGCAGAAGTGGAATTCACTAAACTGTTTATATTTAGGTAAGAAAATTGTGAAAGCTGAAATACTGTTGCAGACTGCAAAATGGGACAAGAATTGACAGAAACATGACACGATGGATGCTTGTCATATATACAGCACTAAAAATAATATGTATACACACACTGTCTTGTTCAGAGAGCACAGAAATAAAGAGAATGGTAGCGAGACAGAAGAGTAGTTAAATTACCAGATAGACTAAAGGAGGGAGAGCACAGTTGAAAGAGGATGTGCTTGGGTCAATAAAGTAATATTGACAGAAATGCAAATGAATTACAAAAACCCTTTTTGGTTCTGTCAAGAGTCAACTGTAGAGTTTCAAGGAAAGATTTGGTCACTGAAATTGTCTATGAAGCAGTTTGATTGGATAATAATGGTGAATACTGAAACAACAACTTCGACAAGTTTAAAAAAATATTACTTTGCAAACATTTATGAGGTAATTGAGAAATCACTGGAAAAGTTTTTTTTTCCTTAAACTTCTTACTACCATTTATAGAACACACAGCAAGTAATTTTTAATCAAATATCCAGAACATTTAATCACAATTCTAATAACATCAATGATCAGAAAAACAGTTGCAGACACTACCATGTAAATAAAACCCTTTATAAAGGCCTTGTGAAAGAGAATTTTCAGTAAGGCTCTTAATATGGGAACAAAGGTTAGAACACAAGCTATGTTCTCCATTTTGCTCCCAAGACTACATAAAGCCTTATTTTGCAAAAGGAATACAGGGGAAAAGCAATTGTGTTAATCATGTCATCAAGAATTGTAATAAAATCTCTATAAGCTTTGCTCAAATGCAAGTAGAATCAGGTCCTTAGTTATTTAAGATTTTTCATTATGTTCACTCCAACCAAATTCCAAATTGGTTATAAACGAGTCAAGTTTCCTTTCCCATTAGGTTCTGCTATCAGCTGTAGCCACATAAGACCACATTATATAGGGAAAAATAACAAAAGATTTGTGATATACGGATTCAATTCTCCTCAAAAACAGTTTTTAAGCTAGTCAAAGATAAAGCAAGCCAGAATCCAGTGGGTTTTTTATCATGGACTTGGATGTATAGAATACCATTTTCTATTGCATTTGGAATAGAAAAGAAGTATCTGTGAACATACACCCGCAGCAAGAAAGGGAGAAGATGGGAGACCTCAGGGAAATGCTTTAGAATTGAATGTGTATTATCAACTTCTGCAACAAACTAAGTAAAAGCTGAGTTAAATAAATGGATTTTCAATATTTGTGGCTAGAGGTTTCTGAATTAGAATACCTCAGTAATTAGCTCAGATGAAATTTAATTACTCATAGAATTACCCATGTCTTCATTAGTAACTGGCCCTTTGGTATGGATTATCACATAAACCTTTTTCTATACTATATCTAATTGAAAGTAAACAAGCCAAAGCTTGGTGTAAACCCATTCAACATACACAAATTAAGCCAGTATTTATGCTAGATCTTATTTTCTCTGAACTCCAATATCCATTTACAGTGCCTAATAAAGAATCAAATACGACAGTAATGCTTAGCTGGTCCCCTGCCAAAACACTTGATGGTGAGTCCCTGCCTGACTTAAGTATATAAATTGATACAGCAGATCTCCAGCTCCAAATCTGAGGCAGTTACTTTCCCCTAATTGCAAGCTTCATGTTATGAATTAAACATCAAGACGCATTTTCAAGACACGTGTATGTGAGCGAGAGAGAGGTTAGGAAACTCCAGGGTGGAGGTGGGGTGGCAGTCGTGGTGCCAGACGCACAGCGTCACATCAGCCCCACGGTGCTGGAAATCCCCTGTGCTATCCCAGGGGAAAACCCACGCACATGCAGATGTCCTGTTGGGAAGTTGGACACGCTTGCAGCTGCAGCAGGAGCAAAGCCACTGCCATGCAGCTTTGGTCTCCTCAGAGAGAGCTGGCTTCAGACTGCTGTCAGAGGGATGCTGCCGTAGTTCAACAAAAAAAATCTTCAACACCTTTGCATCTCTCTATTCCTCCAAAATTAAGTAAGAATGTCACACAGCCAAGAAAGGAGGGGAACCACACATAATGGCTAGAGAGCTACAAGGACCAACGACAGCATCCCGGTCTCAAGTACCACGGAAGGGCAACAAGCAAGGTGCCTCTGCCTAAGGTGACAGTCCCGAGCACCCAGCGTCAGGAGCCACTACTTTCAGACTGAATTGGTTTGAAAGTCTGGGGGACACAAATGTTGTGCCTTATTCACAACTTGGGCAAGTTGTTACAACAGGTACTGCTGCCTTGATTAGCCAATGCCAGTTCTCTAGTCTCTATCAATAGCATGCGTTTGGTAGGCAGGACACAGCATTTTGTATCTTCCCAGAAACATAAGCAAGAACATTACCAGTAGTCTAACCTTCTTATCACCCTAATTTGACTGAACAAAAGTAACATGTACTTGCATATTATTTCAGTAGAAGGGTAAGTAAATTCTCCCCACTGTATTCCTACACATCGTTCATTGACAGAGGAAGACAGATACATAAACTAAGAATTTGCATAAAGATTATTTAAATAATGGAAATCTTCCTGTAGCCTGGAACTACTAGTACCATTTACAGCACATGTGCAAAGCAATAGAATGAATAGTGGTTTATTATACGTGAGATTTCTCAGCACAATACCAAGAAAAGTTTCTCTGAAGAGGGGGCCTGCAACCAGTCTGCAAACAATGTATGCCACTACCTATTTCAGTTTATAATCCAAACATTACTCCCAAGGCAAAAAAAGAATCTTAAACTTTGTGTTACCATAGCTACAGAACTCCTTTTGCCCTCTAAGGGAGGAAAAACCCTAAGCAGTTCCTTATTCACCATATAGGAATGATGATAGCTTTTTACAGAACTCACTGGTTGTGTCCATCTGCTCACACCTACACATAAATAGGTTAGTAGGCATCATAGTAGATTTAATAAAAAGTCAATATGGGAGTCCAGAGAAAAAAAGCTGAGGATATCTTGGCATCAAGCCAGTGAAGAAGGCTGGAGTTATATCTTATTAATGGCAGGGTTATAAAACCATATCATGCCCCACTTCCCGAGGGGAAGGCCTTCCTTCCCTTCCCTGAGGCCTTCTCACTGCTACCTTGAAAGAGGAAAATACTAGACATTAATTAAAGTATCATCAGCTCTGGAAATCATAAAGATGCTGTCATATGATCTAGGTCAGTGCTTTTCAACTCCAAGAGTGAGGACCCACTGGAGAGCAGTGAAACATAGATTAATTCCAAGGGATCAACCGAAAGGGTCTAAACTTTAATATATTTTATATGATCTATAGGCACTGTATAATCTAAACTATACAGGAATTTATGGATGTGAAACTTGTGTACTTCCACAGGAAAGCTTCTAGGTGTTGATAAGTTGAACAAGTTTTTTTTTAAAAAGTCACCATCCTTAATATACATATTTCTACTACAAACTTCACTAACTTCTCTCTTTGTTTACTTACAACATACTTGCAGCTTCCTTTGATATTAATTTGATTTTTTTTTTGCCCCCTCATCCTTGGAGGAAAGTCATTATTACCTCTCAATAAGCTAAGCTAACCTAATATAAGTGCTCTAATGGAAATATTTATTTTAACCTATGACAGTTATTACTGTGAAAACAAGAAGAATTAGAACCATTTGTTTTCATGCTTTTATGGTTAGAGGAGACTTCTGCCTTCAGTGAGCTCGTAAAGCATCCTCACACAAATGCTTTCTCGATTTTTCTGTGGAATTTAATTAGAATGCCTTACTTCCCAGCACCACCTCAGCAAGAACCACCTCTTCTAACAACTACTTAGTAACATTTTCACCATATTAATGTAATCAGATGATTTGTATTCAGGTTAGCCAAAAATGCCCACACCCCACTACAGTTTACATACACTTTGAAATACAGATTTTCTTGAAGAAATGTGCTAAGTATTACTATTTTTATGTTGATTCTAGAAGTGTTCCATGTATCACATCTAGAAAATACTGAGGAATATGCGGAGTTTCTTCTTTTTTAAAGGAAAAAAAATAGTTCAAACATATGTAATCTGTCATCAGAAAGTCACAGGCCGCCTCAGTGGCTGGCCTTGTAAAGGACCAACGAATCTATTAGACAGGATTCAAGAATGGCAAGATTTATGGGCTGGCTGTGGTAGAGAGCATACATCACAATGCTACTTTCACTCAGATCTGAAGTGGAGAAAAACCAAGCACACAACAGAGATAAGCCAAAAGCAGTCAAATGTTTCTCTATTGGATTATATTCTTATCAGACACGTAGCCAGTTTTAAACATTTAGAATTATTTGCTTGCTTTGTCATTAAGAGTGAGGCTGTCCATGTTATTTGAGAGCTCACATAAAGCTAAAGCTTACAGGTGTTCATGCCCTGCGTGCAAGACGACACTCACCACACTCACCCTCCATGCCATTCATTTTCAACTTGAAAACACAGAAACACAAAATTAGCTCTTCAAAAGGGTTTGGGTGAAGGAAAGCAGAATTTCTCACATAAAAAGATTACAAGACAAATCAAGCAGCCAAAATGGGGAACTTATTTTCCATAGAAGGAACAGGTGCTTCAATTGCACACAAACGTTGATGACTATGGAAGCTGGGTTTAATACTTACGCCACAACAAATAGTAATCCTTAACACAAAGCCACAGCAACAAATAGAGAAGCTTTGCATACAATTTAAATTTTTTGTCTTGCGATTGTAGGGCTTTTTGCTAACCAAGCTAAATCTACATCAGATAAGGTACCAATTGAGAAAAATGTGCTTATACTTAATCACAAAAGTCTTAGCCTTCATAGATTTGAACAGAGCTAAGGCACCTAACTCCCCTGCTTTGCTGAACAGGGGAAGAAGGCTGTGTGCGCTATGAATTCAGCACATTTAAGTACCTTGGGAGCTAAAACAAAGGATTCCTCACAACAAGCATCTTACTCCAGTATGCAAGTTCTATAAGAGAAATATTTGGAGGAGTGAGGGCACAACAATGCTACCACTGCATTTCAAAACGGAGATAATGACAATGTGACCTGCCAGATGAAGTTAGCAGTTTTGCATGAGAACCTGCCACTCTTGTGTTTATTTTTCTTAACCAACATGTATAAGTTCATGCCGTGTACAGTGGCACTTCAAGAACAGCATCTGCTTTCCAATTTGTACAAGAGCAAACATATTTGCTAAACTCATTCTCCAGTTGATGGACAGCCCAGTGAAACAATCAACACAAACTGAGTTCGCCTGTCACACACACGCATAAATTAATACGCAAGCTTACATCTAGAATTTAAAATGCCCTCCCCTTCATCTTTTAAAATAGTCTAGAGAGCAATAATAATTCAACATCTCCAAAATACTTGTACAGCACAGATGCCTGCGCATGGTCCTGGGCAGCCTGTGTTAGCTGAGCCCACGCTGAATAGGGAGGTTGACACAGATGACCTTGAAAGGTCCCCTCCAACCTCAGCCCTTCTGAGAACACCTGACTGCTTTCTATATACAACTAAACATGTTATACATTTTGCTGCTTCAACTAAGATTTTAAGGAAAAAATGTGAAATATCTGTCACGCAGTACTCTTGAACCTCGAAATACAGGTGGACAGCACTAAGTATAAACATTGTGAAACTTGAAGCCTCGTGTTTCTCGTAAAGTTCCCTTGGGAACTTTATGCTGCTCTAAAGCAAAAAAACCTAAAAGCTTTATACCAGGTGATTTATGAGTCTGTTACTATTGAAGAGAAATTTCCAACATGCACTTCAGGAACAGACATCTCATGAAAATGGGATTATTCATTCATTTCAAATTAATAAATAATAAAGTGTTGTAGCAAATCAAACCAGCACGCAGTAAGAGGAAAGTGCTTGGCACATACATATACATATGTATCTGCAGCATTACAATACATATGATAAAAACTCCCCTAGGCTACTTTTCTATAATAAAGAAAATTCATAGGATTTATTACTAGTAATCATTGATGCCAGAGGTTTTGAAAGAAACATAGATTGCAGATAGAACATAAAGAAGATAGCATGCTTTGGACTTTAACTATACAATACAGTATTTCTTAGCAGCAAAATAAAACTTCAATTCTTCTCAAGAAGCTTTTCTTTTTAACTTGTATAATAGAAAGACGTATGTCTGATTATTTGCCTGAAGTTTAGCAATAAAAAAATAAATCTAGTGGATGCTATTTATTCCCCTACCTTTAATGCAGATTGAGAAAATTGAAAACATTCACTTTCACAGTAATAGATTTAAACAGACAAGAAATAATCTGCATTTTCTGCTACATATTAGGATAATGGAAACAACATTCTTACCCATGTATTTTTAATGATATGACCCTACAACTATGAAGCATAGTCACAAAGTACTGAAACATCATTTAATAAGATGAGAAAGCTGTGACTTATTTTATCTGATCCAGAAATGAGCTGTCAAAGTTAAATTGTTATGTAATTAATTGTGCATTTGCTGGCAATTTTTAAACTGTGAATGAAAGACTGTAGTGAAATTGCAAATCATCGAACACTTTCATCTAATACATTTGAAATAATCTTTTGAAGACCATTTTCCCTGAACAGAGTGTTAATGAGAAGCTCCTCACTTTATTCAAGTCACCTAATAAGTATAACCAAAAAATATAATTTGTTTTTTAAAAAAATAAAATCTTTCTTAGATGCCCATCACTGGATGGATTCCATAACTGCTGTTGGGATACAGAAAGATTCAAAACCTTCAAGAAATAATTGACCTCCAGCGTGAGCACTGAAGTGGGACTTGTCACAAATTTCAATTAACAGATCTACATACAAGATACTGCATAGGACACCCTGCCTTTATATTACTACATGCCTGCAGCTAAATAGTCTTTGGTTTCTCTCAATGTTGTTCAAAGTGGAGCTAGAAGGGCTACTGATGAGCTTTTAACTTGTTTCACTCTTCATCCCAAGGCTGTCACTTCCCAGTTCTCCCTCTCCCTTCCCCTTCTGTATCTTCACACAATTCATTAGTTATTGACCAATACTTATGCAGATACATTTTGCCAGTTTTCCATAAATTTTTTTCTTTTGGAAGTTCAGATTTGATATTCTGGTTACCAATAGTCAAGACAACTCCTGAGATAATTTTTTTGGCTTTTTTAGTCAAGGTTTGCCATTCCAAAACCTTTGCTGGGCTGTGTTCCTCCTGGAGAAGCGAGGATGTAAACAGAGAACAGCAAATGGCAAAAGGAAAACAAATATCTGTTTGCCAAGTCTTACTCAGTCAGCATAGGAGCTGACAGCACAAAGGCAGGCAAATGCTGACCTTGTAGCAAAGTAGCTATTTACACTGGAGCCCATGCTTGGTATTTTCACTATAATTAAGCTTTCACACCACTTGTTTATGGGGGAGTTGTGATTTTAAAGAAGCTAAAATAACTTTGCTGTTGGATTTGTTTGGGTTGTTTTGGTTTTTGGGTTTTTTTTATTTTATTTTTTTTTAATGGTGGAAGAAGTGTACTCCAAACAGCAGCTGAAAAGTAAAAGGAACCTCGTTTAAAAGCAAATTTGTTTCAGCTACCCAACACATTAAACAAGCTTGTTTGAACAATGTGCTTCTTGCCAGAATATCCTTGTAGATGTTCATTTCAACTCACCAATACACAAGAGTTTATGGGTATGGTAATGCTTTAAAATAAACTATGTACAGAAAGGACAGACAACTGAATGTTGAAATACTTTAATTTAAAATGTAACATAAATAAAATTCCAAGCTGTATCTCAATAAATATACATTAGAACACTTAGTACTTGTACAGGTTCCAGGATTAAGTGTTTTATACTACATGCATTGTATCATTCTCTTTGCTGCCAATTTTTGTTATTTTTTATAAAGTTTACTACCACAATGACTGCCAAGAACATTTTTTGAAACCGCATACATTCTGTTAAAACATCAAGAACACCATATTTTCAGAAATGAAAGATTTACTTTAAATGATAACACGTGAAACTAATTTTTTTAAATTGTATCACATGGTGGGTTTATATCCGGTTTTCTAATAAGTATTTACCTTTTGTAAAGGAACACACAAATTGTTTTTGAGTTTGGTGCTAGGATCATAGGATCATTTTTAATTTCTACATGACCGGGAGTGAGTTCTGGACCACCTAAAGCAGCAGGTGCCACAGCAGCACCAACAGTTATCTACATCAAAGCTTGTTTCCAGGAGATGACATCCAAGGTTCTCAATTACACGTACATTCATTAGAAAGTTGTCATTATTCAAAATTAAAGCTTCCTGGAAATCAATTCTTGAGGATTCAGCCTGTTGCAGATTACTAACATTGAACCTTCTACATTAAAAAAAAATAAATCCAACCACCCTACAAAAATACACACCTGCTATCAGAAGCATTCTTCCATAGCTATTTGTGACCCATAACTAAGCTTTTAGTATCCTTCATGTTAAAAAGTTTCCCAGATCTTGAATTCTATTAGACCATTAATTCCAGAGTGTGATTGTCTCAGTTTCTCTTAATTTTTCATATAATAAAAACATACCATCTACTTTTGCAACACAAGTTCTGCTAAGAACGTAAAAATCACAGGTAAAATGTACCTATTCTCCTTTACCTCTCTGATCGATCTTTGGTTTGCAAAGCTAGGAGAACTGAAGACCAACAGAATACCTGAACTCTTTGTGTACAGAACATGAACGCAATACCTGAAAAGTAAAACGTCTCATCTCCTACACCAGGTCTAATTTCCTATATACTGTTGCCCAATATGGAAGAATTCATTTCTTGCTCTCCATAAAACCCTTTCAGGGAAAGCAGGTTTATACCCCTCAAAGATGCAAACTAGCAACCCTGGGGAAAACAGCTACAGAAAATGAGCCCACAGAAAAGACAGGTACTTTTCAGGACATAAAACAGAGTCATACAAATAACCTTAATCATAATTATGCAAACTCATAAGGAAAACCTCAATTTACACTTAGATATTTCACACAGTTTTCATTAGAATTTTCAAGACCTTTTATTACCTCACACCAAAAAAGTCTTGTTTTCGTCACTTTGGTAACAAGAACCATTTGTCCTCAGCTATTTACTTAGCACCTATTAGTTTCATGAACTATTACCAAGATTTCCCACTTCCTTGTTAATAATAGGTAGACTGCTCAAGTTATCTCCACTTGTTGGTAACACTGAAAGTATTCTTACTCTTTCGTACGATTTCTGAAAATTACATTGTAGTGGAATCTTTAATGATGATGCATGTTATGTTTGACTTATCTTGAATCTCTCCAAAATAGGCATGACACGAAATTATTTTCTGATTATTGACCATAAGGTGGAATGTCTGCATGCTTAATATCTTATACATTTTGCAGAAGTCAATGAAGATTAATTTTAAAGAAAAATAAAGTATTTGTAGATTGCATTAACTTTGGACAGTCTCTTTGCCTGCAAAGAGGTTTTATGACAAATGGAAATATAATTGATTGAAAGCAAAGCATGTTTTCTGATCAAATTTAAATTCCACGGCTCATGTAGGAGTTCAGCTGCATTCCAAAATATTATGTGCCATTGTTTGGGTTTTTTTAATACTGCAGCTAAATTGAAGCAGGCAGCAAACATTTCACTTTTCAGTTAGCCAATACGTGTGGTAGGAACACACACAAGGAGAGAATACCTTAAAGAAACACTATTGCTTTCTTCTTCCATCAAGAGTTTCTGCAAAGGGTGTTGCTTAAACAAATGAAGACAACGAGATTTCTTGTCAAAAACATAACATATTATTGGTTAGCAGTCTTTTTTTTTTAAAAAAAAGGCTACTTGCCAATTTTAAAGTGGCTAAGATTAGCCATTCCATTAAAAACAAACAAAACAAATCCTGCCTTCAAAATATAGTGCTGTTATCCATTAGCAAAGCTGCATAATGAGCAAGAGATAAAGGTTAAGTATTAAATCATGTTCAATTGCTTTAAAAAAACCCCTGCTGGTACTTTGACAGGGTAAAGGTGCATGCTGATAGTGTGTTTTCAGGTGTATTTTGAGAACTTTATTATGAGACATGCAGCAGTCACTTTGTATTAAGGCTGAAGTGTCTTTCTTCAAAGCTAAGTTCCCTCCACCCCTCCCAGACAGACTGCTGAACCAGAAATAAAATTTCTCTTTGCAATTCAAAAGGGGTTTTTATACACAGGTATTACAAACCAGCTTTCCGTTCCATCTAGAGCAAGTAAGATCAAATTTGAATAAACAGAAGTGAGAACGTGAGTTTTAGGTGTATCATTCACATACACACCTCTTATTCTTTCCACCATGGTACATCTTGATCTCAAGAACAAAGGTTCTGGGCTCACTGTTTCTACAGAAATCACTCAGATGTCTCTAAATGTCTTTAACACCCATGATGAGGATACAGAAGACAAGTCTAGCCCCATCATCACTTAGTTCCTTCATTACAACTTAACTGAAACATCTACTGGAACTCCACAGTAAGGAAGCAGTAAGAAAGAAGAAAGAGCTGCAACGTAACACAACATGCCCAGGAAGCTTTATTGTCCTACCCCCAATTATTCTTACAACACCACCTGAATATAACAGGTGACAGTGCACAAGCAAAGATTGCTAAAGCATGTCATCTGGGTTTAATCTAAATTTGGACCAAAGAGCAGGTCTATCAGAGACTCAACACAGAATCTCAAGCGAGCCCTCACCAGCTCTCTGTGATAGGATACTTCACAGGAGAGCACTACAGATCTGTTTTATTTTACTAGAACGAGCTTCAGTTTCATTTAAGAGACATGAACTGATTACCTTAGAACAATTTAATACATTATGGAACACATTCTGATAATCTTCAGAGAGACATTAAAACTACGTATATATTTCATTAGTACCTACTTATCTAAAAGGAGATATGAATTGTAGGTGATGATTTCCTTTAAATGAAAGTTTTACAGTATATTTCAGTAGAGTTTAGGGTGCAAGCTGGGACTACAGAGTGATTCAGAAACGGGTACAGAAGTTCCTGCAGGCAACACCTCTCTCCCCAGTTCTCCTATCACAAATATTTGCTTTCCAGAAAGCATTTTCCAGCATAACTAACATAAAGCAGTGTTAGAACTCCCACTTTGTTGTGGTTTTTGTGGGCGTTGACTATTCCCACAAATTTTCTCTTTTTCCGATAGTCCCATCAATACCAGATTAATCACATGAAACCTACCCCAGTACATGTATTCTCCAAAATGCAATAAATTTCTAAAACACATATTACATATGCATAAAAGACAAGTTCCAATATGTCTGCAAGAGCATGTGTAGTTTCAAGGAACAATGGCAGCTTTCCCCATTTACATTGCCAGCCAAAAGAAGATTTGTATTTCAGAGCACCAGCGTACAGAGAGACTCAAAATAGGAATAGCAATTCAACTTGACGCAGTCCAGGAAGTCTGCAAGCCTATTCAGTCTTTTTTTTGCATTTTTTTTCCCCTCCAATATCTGAAGGTGTATATATTGTATTTGCTGCTTCTATGGAGAGATTCAAGGGGAAATTGCAACAGAGTTCCCCCCCACCTCCACCCCTTGCCCGACCACAGTAAGGCATTGGCCTCTCGCTGTCCTACCAGGGAGGGATTGGTAGACCAGCTCCAGGCATAGCTGCTCTTCTTGTCTGTGTCAGATACAATCTAGTGCTACTCCAGTCCTGCTGATAACAGAAATTGCTACAGACTTTTCATCTCAGCAAATTCTGAAAGGGATTTCACATGGGACACACACGCAAACACATTGGTGTAGTTTGAGGAAATCTGGAATAGCAAAGGTCTGCTAGAAACAATCAAGGTGTGACAATCCTTTCAAGGGAAGATGGTGAGCAATGTTAAGTGTAAACTTGCCCAGCAGCAGATGGTCCATTCACTAATCTTGACATTCTGGTAAATTGCAGAAGACTTGTTTGATATGTTGCTGCTTAAACAGAAAAGAAAAAGTAACTTTTTCCAGGCAGTTAGTAGGCTAAGATATCACTGAGATGGGTAACCCTATAGCTGATGGGAGTTGCATTATATTGCTCGTTTGTTTGGAAGTATACAATTTATCCTATTTTTAAAAGAGCAATTAGTCTGTAGATTAACATTTTCACATAATCATGGAAAAAGATCCAGTTGGAAGGGACATTTGAAGGCATAGGGATCCAACATCCTGCTCAAAACCAGGGCAACTTCTAATTTAGCTCAGGTTGCCCTGGGCCTTGTCCTATCAAGTCCTGAATATCTCCAAGGATTGTGATTCTTGAACTTCTATGGGTAACACAGGTCAGTGCTTAGCCATACACAGAGTGAATAATCCTCTCCTTGTCTCCAGTTGGGATTTGCCTTGGTATACCTCATGACCATTGTGCATCTTTGAGGAAAGGAATCACTCCGTCTTCCTGCACATGTTTTCCAGTCCCCAATGATCTTGGTGGCCCTCAGCTGTACTCACCACACTTTGCCAACGTGTCTCATACTGAGGGGCCCAAAACTCAGTGCAGCATCCCTGATGGAGCCCCATGAGTGCCAAATATAGAAGCACAGCCATTACCCTCAGCCTGCCTGCTATACTCCTGCTAATGCCACACAGTATTGTGGTTCATTTTCATTGCCTCCAAGGCATGCTCCTCACTCACATTTGACACTCTGCCCACCGAGGCATCCAGGACCTTTTCTGGAGAGCTGCGCTATATTTACCTCATACACTTTAAAAAGCATTTCTAGATTACTTGTAGCTTTACATATGTATCTATGGTTTTTTTTTTGTTTTTTTTTTTTTTAACAGGCTAGTTTGAAAGATTGATGTAAGAGGACTAATTTTCAGATAGTGGAAGTTAACATTAAAACAAAAGCCTGCTATCAAGCACCCAGAACAGATCTCAAGTTTCTTCCTCTGAGCGTGCAAACCATCACACACTGGTAGCTTAAACCACAGGCTTTGGAGGGGCTGGGTGACCAATTAGCCAGCTGAGCTCCCTGTGCACAAGGCTGGTCGGGGGGACCCTCCCTCCCCACAGCCCTGGGGCAGCAATGCCACCTGGGTCCTTCTCCATGTCACCTGGGAGCTGCTTATCTTCACATCAGGAGGCATGAACCAGGTTACACACGTGAACTCGGCAGATTCGGCCATGCTGGAGGCAAGCCATGGCATTGCAGCACCATGATTAGCTGCTGTGGCAAATTGGAACTAGTTCTGAGACTTTCTATGTAGAGATGTGTCTTCTCTGGTGTTTTATGGTTTGGTGGGGGTTTTTTTAACCAAAATCAGTAGTCATTTACAAACTTAGTGTTATACAATCGTATATGTATACACACACACTCCATATATGTAAAATACTTCTTTCCTTATCTTGCTTATCTTGTCAGACAATCAAACAGCTGAACCAGAGGAAGCTACTTACACACAGCTGCTTTAACCCACAGAAATGTCCAGTGGATAGAAATAGATACCAAAGCTTAGTCTTTCAATGTCTAACTAGTTAGACTTGTCACAATATTTCAGCATCCTATCCATAATCAAAACAAGTTACCAAGTTTAGGTTTGTAAAGAAATCCCAGGTATCCTTAATCTGTCTTGCTTCCCACTAATAACAAGTCACAGTAATCTTAGGATTTCAGGACTGAGAAAAAGACGTTGTTGGAGCACATTTTGGGGCATATTTGGTTTTCCTCAGCAACACAGGAAAAAAAAAAAGAAAAAGGTGAAAGTGAGGTAATTTGAATTATTGTTTTCAGCTATAAGCATCAACCTTGTGACTCTCTGAAGTCCACCAAAGACTCCCTTTCAGTGTTTCTGAAGGTATATTGATAGCTACTCCTGTATATTGCAAGTTAGCTGTAATGCTGGCTGAGCATAACCTGCTTTATCATTGCTTAAAGTTACTAAATGCCAAAGAAAACAAAAATATCCCCTACAACATTGTTTCAATTCAAAAATTAAGATGATTTTTCTCCAAATAGGCCTGTGCTGGGGGAAAAGAAGTTCCTGATGGGGGTGGGGGGGAGGGGGAGTAGTGAGAGGGTGTCAGAGCTCAGCCAGTGACACCCACTGCTTTCTAGCACATTCATTTTGAGCCCTGAAGCCTCATGGCTGTAGCACATTGCACAGCCTTTATGCTTGATCATTAAAGAAAGCAACTTGTCAACACTGCACACTGACAGCTCTGAAAAAATGGATATGAAAGGATCATCTTCTGCATCCAAGAACACCAGTGTTACTGCTGCGTTCTTCAGAGAGCAGAGACTGTTTTATCCAGCATCTCCAAAACTTCAAAGACAGCACACCTGCTTACTCTATACAGCAATAAAATTCCCCGTTTTATGAAGCTTTCGCTTCTTTTACAAGTCCTGAAATTATTAGATTCCAGGGCTGCTTATCCAGCTTCTGTCTTAAAATTAAGTATCAATATTAACACTGTTTGAGAATATCACAGAACAATAATTGTCTGCTCACTCTTCAAGAAACTAAAGACTTCCAGCTATATAATTTCTCCAAGTTGGCCGAGAAAAAGAAACAAGCACAACTGTTTTAAAACATTCTTCAGATTACTCATGGTTCAGTGTTAAAGAGATATAAAACATTTTTCTGAAGTTACCTATGAATGTAAAATACAGACCAGGGTTGTTTTGGAGATGAAGGAGTGAACCTGTAATATTTAGTTAAGTGAGAAAAGCAGAATGAGTGCAAAATCCCCAAAACTACTTATTTGGCTAATGAGCAGGAGCTCAGTTTCTGCTATACTCCAGTCTCCACTTGACACACTGGGCAGACTGAAGTTACTAATGGTAAGCAACACATAAATAGAGAAAGATGCAGCTCCACCGACCTCAAAAGACAGAGAATGTCTTGGGTTAATGTGTAAAAAGAGACAGACAGGAATAGCTGTTGAAAAACAAAGGGTTTTTCATTTGAGTTGACTATTCAGATTGGAAATGGAAGTGGAACAAATGTTGGTTTCTTTCTAACTTCCATAGCAACCCACTCACACTGAAGTTATGTGACTCAGAAGCTGTTTTCTTTAAATGCAGCCATATGGCTTTTAAACCCTTTTGGTTCAATGCCCAGACACAGAATAATTATTTTTTCATTTTATTGTCCTGATACACTCTGAATACTCAAACTTCATGATTTTACTCAAATGACTCAAGTTTTCCTTTACGTTTCTCAGGTTCCTGCATGTTAAGCCCAAAGGGCTTTGCTTTTTACTTTAAAAGAAAACATTAATAGAAACCCACAGCAAAATTAGGGATATATCTGGCAACTAAAACAGATTTCACATTTTCCAAATACCCTGTGTATGTAATTAAAAGCAAAGAAAAAAATATTTTCTTGGTATAATTTACTACTCCATTGCCAGAGCATTAAAAAGTAACATTTCTCAACCAAAGGTTTAACAGTCATCAGCAGTTGCAAAAGACATATGCTCAAAAATCTACACTAAAATTTCATCAGAGTACAAAGTCTATCAAGACTGAAACACTGCCAGCTTTCTTACACAGGGTCTGCTTAATTGTATTTCTTAATAGTCACATGCTGCATACCAACCTAGCAAAGTTATTTAAAATTAAAGCAAAATAGCACGATGCAAGTTTACATCCCTTTTCCAGTGAGAGTTACTGCTAATTTTAGGCGACATTTTACATTCAAAGAGAACATATTTTGTCTCATTATTAAGGTTTAATTTTTCTGAGTTATATTTAGGTAATTATTAGAAAATAGAAACACATAGAACTACACGACTGAAAGATCAGCTCACAGATCAAGTTCGCAATCTTCAACACCTCTCACCAGCCAGAAACTCAAAGTAGGTTTAGAACCATATTTCACAGCACAAGTCCCTTCACAATGTCCACTTCAAAAACAAGCTGTTTCAAGTTACTGCTTCTGTGTTTTTTTCCAATACTATTCACCAGTATTTCATAAAGCAAAAATTTATCATATCTGTTACATTTAAGCACAATACCACAAAAAGTACGTCATCAAATATATCTGTTTTTCCAAGTCAAAGCCTATGAGGTCAAAATAGAAGCTTTTAAAAAAAAAAATCTTTAGAAAACCAACCCTCATTTTTGTACAAAGACCACTTATATCACAGAAAAGCTCCTCTGCAAGTCTGGTGATAAGTTGCAAAAAGTTCACAACCCTCACCCTACAAAAGTGCTCTACAGGCTGCGAGGTTGGCTTTTAGTATCTGCAGAGGCAGCGTTACGTTTTGCAGAAGCTTCCTGAAGAATTATATCCAATTTCTACACTACAACTGCACCAAGCAAGAGTAAACATCGTTATCATTGCAACAGCCAGGAGCTGCCCAAACTGCGTGCTGAAACGCCTCGCACGGACTACACATACTAGCCACCCGCATGCTTGTAGTCATTGACTAGAGTAATATAGAGCAGGTAGCCTGTAGTTGGAAAAAGTACAGTGTTTTCCCCACTTGAAGAGTAAATTAAGGACATGGTAATCTCAGTTCACCTGTAGCATGTATTTCCTAAAGTTGGCCTGTCATACTTCAAAAAGGAACGCCTATCCACTTCCCTGTGATTTCAATGCCTCAAAACTATCAGTTACAGATTTCCCCTTCTCCCAACTTGGCACAATATGCAAGTATCCTTTGTACTAAGCATATATTTTAAAAAATGCAACAGCCTGTTATTACCTCTTTGTTACCAGCCCTTAAGATACAGTTCTCAGATCAGAAACAGGCAATAATGCTTCATTTTTCAAAATTAAAAACCCAAGAAGCTAGACTTGACTTTTTTGCCTGTCCGCATTCTTGCGGCTGTTATTATGCACCACCATCAGCGAGACAGGAACACAACACAAAGAATATTTATAGCACTGCAACAAAAGCCTTCCTGAATATAGCTGTGATATCTGCAATGAACTTGTAAACTAACACACAGTGTCCATGTCAATACACTCTTAAACAACTACTTCTCCACAAAGCCAACAAGAGATAACAACAGGAAATTCATTTCAAGACACGCTCCAATTACAAAGCACACAAAAACAGAGTCAAGCATCTGGAAAATCCCACAAGGAATTGAGACATCATTTTCCAAACCGCATTTGACTTTTCAATTGAAAAGTACTTCAGATTTTGATATTCTTATTTCTTGTCAGCAGTTCAGACAAGTTCAGCACTTCATCATGCACCCTCGTTTTTCCAACCAATGCTATGCAATACTGAGCAAATGGAAAACTGTAGCAAAATATCGTCACTTACCTTGTCCTTGTCCACTGATCTGGTGACCCCACAGCATCAGAATTATCGTTAATATCCAGTGTGCCCATCCAGTTACTCTGCCACTTCCTTGTCTTTCAGCCATTGCATTATCAGATGCTGTACAAAGACACATTATTGAATTTTTTAGTTATAACTCTTGGGAAATACACATTTGGGTGGAGGAAAACAAAAGAAAAATCCCCACAATTTTCCTCCAAACATATCTATTGCTCTGTTTTAATAAATACTCACAAGTAAAAACATTTTTGCTTTCAGAACTTTCCTGAACTGGAAAGAACTAGAAACTGTGTTTCCTCCATACTGTTACCTCAGGGAAGTAAGGTTCTTTGAAAATGCTTGAATTCACATTTGATACAGAGGTCCTGAACTTCACAAAAACACCCCAAATTCCAATCCTGCCAGGAACAAACAACATTTCACTGAGTCCCTGAAAAGTTTTGCTGTATAGTACAGAAACTCTTTGGAGGCAAAGTCCCTCAGCTTTTTTTGTTTAACTTGAATTTTTTAAAAAGTTTTGTTAAGGTTTTCTTTGTTTTGGTTTTTTGTTTGGATGTTTTTACACCACTGAGTTGCTTTTCATGGTGGGTTTTCCTGGGCCAACTACATCTTCCCAGGGTCACAGTTTCCATATCACTGTAATATGCAACAATTATCTACTTATTATTCCCTCTCACTCCCTTTTTTATCACTCTGACTCAGGTCTGCTACTTCAGAAGATCTGTTTAATTAAATACTACTAATTACACAGGCCTGGCTGAAAAAAAATTAAGTATAATTTCTAGCCTAAAGCACAGGCAGATATCACAGAAAATGGTATATGAACAGTTAGGTAATTTATCCAACATGTGGAAAGTCTTGCAACAGTTCCTTAAGTAGGTTTTTAGAAAGATGGCATTGCAAAAACTTCTGTGTTTTTCCATTATAGACTGCTATAAAACAAACATGAAAAATACTAACAGAAGGGAACGTTTACATATTGGTTGATTAAGCACTCTTAATATTGCTATTACGGTAAGTGCCATTTTTTAAAAAACATCCAAAAATATTTTATTTTATGGATGTGAAGCTATCCATAACAAAAGGTTCAACTGAACCTCATTAAACCTCAGTCTTCAGTTCTTACCTATGATCTCTGATTAAAAAAAATAAAAATCTCTGCTTTATGCAATTAAGTAAGAGTATTATTTATACAATAAAAAACAAAGCAAAACTACACAGGCTGTCACATGGAAAAATACTACACGACTTTCTCCCCTTCTCACCTACCCCCACATATGGAGGGAAGAAAGGCAATGGAAATTACAAAAGTTTTCTTGCTTGCTTAATATGAGGGGATAAGTATGTTTTAATTTCTCTGTTTGCTGTGACACAAACTTTTCATTTAGTCACTGAGCCAACTACTGACCCGGATCACCAGATATCTTCTTGTGTACTTCACAGAGCTTTTCAGAATTCAAATTGGCTTTTGCTTCAAAACCAGTTATGGAAGCTAGCCCTTTTGCACAGAAAAACTCCCCATTGTTGCAAACACCTTGATTTTCTCGTTAGGAGTTTGTTTCAAGCTCCAGTAGAACAGCTGTTGTTTCAGCAAAACAGTGTCCTCCCCAGCCAGCAATCGGCAGCTCCTCCCTGTCCCCTCTCACTCAGGCATATGGAGGGAAGAAAGGAAGGAATGTGGCGAGGCTTTGTTTGTTTGTTTATTTTGCCTTGTCTTTTTTCGGCCGTTTAACCCCGAGAGGAAAGAGAAGCAAATGACTGAAAATGGTAGTCCCAAAGCAGAAGTGTAGAACAATGAATATGAATAAATGCTCTCTCTCTATACATATATATTTTACCACTGCAAGGTCAAAGAAACAGTTTTGTAAAAACAGTATCTTGAAAAAGAGATATTCTGTTTCATGAATATTCTTTCCCCAAAGTAACAGACACATTTTTGATTCTCAGTGTAAGCAAACAGATGGTATTCAATTAGTTATTTACCTACTTTACTACTATTAATTAAAAATCTCTAAGATAATTTTTATTTTCACTATGTCTACAGAAAGCTAGAGTTCCACGAAAATCTGGCATTTGTATCTACAGCCCTGCTAGTTGTAATATAAATATCACAACTAAGAAAGCATTAAGATGCCTTATATGAACCCCACCAAGGAAACATCTAACCTTTAAGAAGGCATTTTTTCTTGAATATTTATAACTAGTGAACAGAGGAAGATGATGGCCATCTTAATAAGAGGAAGCCTCAAAGACAATATTCATAGCATTTGAAACAAGATGAGAGGAAGCAAAAATGGTGAATTTTGATTTGGGATACAAGAGACATTTTCTTCCTACTGCAGCAACCATCTATGGAAGAAAGGAGATGCAGGGGATGGGATAGTACCGCATATTTCACAACAACACAGGACTGCAAATAGACATAGGGAATCTAAGTCCGATGATACCATTTCTGTCATATTTCTTGTCTTCCACGAGACAATTTCTAAAAGGAACAGTAGTAAAGAAAAGCCACTGACACATATATAACAGAGTTCAAACTAGAGCTTCCATTTGTCAAGGAAAATTCAACAGGAGGTTGTCATTATAGAACCAGAAAACTGCCTCAGAACCCAAAACATAAATCTCCTCTATATCCTGATCCTCACTTTCCATGCAATAGGTGCAGGGAAACAGGTTTATCTCAAGCAAACACATTTCTTTAATTAAAGAACAATTGTTCTAAGAGAAGCTACACTGTTGTAAAAAAGCTTAACTGCCAAGTCTATGACAACCTTTATATCATTTGAGTTTACACCAGCGTTGCTTTGGCCCTTCTAATACAGGAATAAAATTACCAAGGACAGAATCAAGTCGTAAGTATACTGAATGAAAAGGAACAGCAGGCGCAACAGGTCAGGAGATGTAGAGAAGAAGAGAAAGTCTTCTGGTTTCCCCCCTCTTTTTTCTTTAGTTATTTTATGAAAGAGGTAACAAGACATCACGTTTTAAAAAAAAAAAAAAAAGGGGCAGCCAAAAAACCAAAACAGATTTTAAAAGGATACTTAAATATTTGTTGTTGCAAAACTTACTGAAGGAAAGCCGGAAGGCAAACAAATCACATTGTCCAAGGGACAAAAAACACATTAATCACTCTATCCAACTCTCCATTCTCATTGCCAAACCTGCTAGAAGCTGAAACATATCAGAGCAGAAAAGACACCAGAGTAACAGAGAACAGAGTTATAAAATCTTACCTATAGAGCTTCCTTTTGTCTATTCCATCTTCTAAATCAACCACTCTCCCTTCACTGGTGGAGAGAAAAACAAGGTAACTCCCACACCCTTTATGGTGTCTCCATGCAGGACTCAGCTGAACTAACAAGCACCTCAGCATAACTTAATGCAGCTGTGCTGACACAACATTTCCTGCACCAGAAAGTATAGAGAAAAGAACAGTCATCACCACTAATTACTCTTTTTTTCCCCTCTAAACTTATGCATATAACACTATTCTACCTGAAAAATAGCAACAAGAGCTGCACTTGCCAACTTCACAGCCAAGAGAAAACGGCAAGGGGAACTTCTTCCCATTTGTTGACAATTAGCTGTAACTAATTTAGAGTGAACCAGGTGCAGCCAGTTGGCAGAAAAATCAGCTAACATGGATAAATCTGTCATATAAAGGACTGTAACAAAATTTGAAGCTTGTTTTAGACAAGACTTTTGCTGAAGTAATGTTGGCATGAAAAGCTAGGAGGCTTTCAGTTGCACTACCAGAGATTTATGTTGCTATCTTAGTGGCATGATCCATTAAAACACATAGGTTTTGCAGAATTTTATTTGGGTGTGGTGTTAACTTACATCTTCCTTCTGTTACTGCTTGGATTATTTTATATGCTTTTGTCTTGTCTGAATCACTGAGTATATCAAGCACGTAGACTTAAGTACCCTTTTTATAAAAAAAAAATTATAAATTGATTATACCAAAGTTACATTTTTTAAAAACGATACTTAGTTTATGCAAGCATAGACTTGGTAAATGTTTGGGAAACGGCATGCAAAAATATGCCAGCTTTCTGGTGAATCATGGGAATGTCACTACTGCTTCATAAAAGTGAAAGTTACTATTTCAGATGCAACAGAATTCAGTCATTTAACTCTATATTTAAAGTACAGTTTTCCTTTCCATACAGTACCAATGAAACATCTGATGTAGATAGTGGCAAGGGACAGATGGCTTCTCAAGCCATTGTTAATACAGACAGCCTCCCTCTATATACCTTTCACTCATGCATTAAAAAGCTATTCATTTATTTATAAAAAAAATAGTCAAATAATCATTGCATCTTGTTGCTACCATTCTGTGGCTTCTATGGCTATAAATACATTTTTTGAACAGTCATCTTCAGAAAAATGTTATGTCAGATAAAGTGAGGCAAATTGCTACACCATGGAGGACAGTAATTCCTAGCTCAGACCATAGTCTGAAAATTGCAGATTTGTGTGTACACTTGATGTTGAAACCTGTATTTTTCCCTACTGGAATTTCTAGTGCTTTGCTTTAGAAAGTAATCCCACTCTTCCCTCTCCTTCAAGAATTCTTGTACATTTGAAATTTGTAACCATGCCTAATAAAAGGAAGACTATAATAGCAAATATATACCTAAAAATAAAAAGCTTATGTGGTACTCAGCATATTGTTGAATAGATCACAATCAACTGCTTTCATAAAATACACTTGAGATAAATGGAAGAACAAAAAAACCCCCACCATTAACTATTTTCTCAGTGGTGGTCATTAAAAAGTTGATGGGTCACGTGTCCCATCAGCTGGATCTCTCTAAAATGGAAATCCAAGAGTTTTGGCAGGTACACAAAACAGTTACATAGCCAGGCACAAGTAAAAGGGGGGAAATGAGTGGACACAAAACCCAAACCAAACCAAAACACCAAAACATGTTTTAAAGTATTTTGAACATTATAATCATTGGGAATCACTGATGCCTAAGGAAATGCCATGGACAGACTAAAACTTCTGCAAATACAGATTGCCAGGTCTAATCTGGATGCATTTTACTGAATGAGAATCTATGTGCATGAAGCCAGATTCTGATCTTCCTTACGTGCACAGAAACCTATGATACCAGCAGGCCTGTTTATATCCATGTAACTGAAATCAGAACCTGGTCTGATGCATTTAAAATAATTGAATTTATCACTGATGTCTTACTTTGCCTGTTACAAAGACTCTATTTTTTAACCTCATTTCTGTTAGTGCATTACCAAAGACATTATAAATACAAGATCCCTCAGAGGGCCATCTGTGGAACCAGATACTATCCAATGTGAACCTCTCTGCAGTATCAGGATTGTTTACACAGTGTAATGAACAGTAATGATAAGATTTTTCCTATTTAAACTCAGAAGCAAGAACAAGAGCAGCGTAACAATATCCATACCACATCAGAGGTTTTCAGTGCTGCTATAGATGGGCCAGAGCACTCCTGATCCTCACGTCTAGCTGATAGCCACTGCCTTTGTGCGTAGAAGGTGAGAAGTCATGAACTCCCAGCTGAGATTTCCAAGAGCCCAGGTAGATGAAAATAGAATAAGTAGCTTGATATACTGTCAGTTTGGAGACAGCTGTGGCTCAAGTTAGATATCAAAAAAGGTTCACAAGCCACTTACCTTGCAAGCGTACCTTCTGCACTGTGCTACAGCATGAGAAAGTTGCCTTCCTCCCTTTCTGCAAAAGTGGGCTTGGAGTATGTGAGAGCACAGGGCACGCAAAAGGTTTCTCCACCTTCCTAACACTATGACAGATTTACGAAGAGGAGCCAATGAAGAGAAAGAGAATGCCCTGGGAGGGCACTGGAGAGCACCAAAATTGGAGTCCAGCTGGGATTTGCTGCAAAGTAGACCCTGTGTCCTCCACTGGCTACTGGAGGAGGTCAGAGAGCTTGCCTCCAGGTGAAGTATAAAATACGGTAAGGTGCATAGTCATGCTCATAGAGGCATCTTGATCGGAGGACTTTCCTTCATCCATTGCTAGGATGCAGCTTCTTGTGATATCAGGACATGTGCTCCTGTATGTCAGGATGATTTCTTCAGTTAAGCACCCTCGCCAGAAACTTATGTGGTATAATTACCAACTTTCTAAAACATACTTAGTAAGAGTGATTCATAGCATCAGTTGGCCATTATTGATTATTCAGTAACACACCAAATCATTAATTCTCTACCTTATAATCAGGTTTGCTTTCAGAATCTTTCAAAATTTAAGTAACTATTGATTCTTTCATACTTTCCGATTAAAATTTAAAGTGAAAAATGTAAGAGTTTTGATATTTTTAAAATGGATTTGTTTTCTTTATAATATTGATCTGATGTTAAAAAAAAATGTGTGTAGTGTTAAGAGAAATAAAAATTACCTACAGGCATACTGTAACTGTGAATTAATGGTACCTGAATTAAGGCCAATATGTTTTAATCTAGGTATTTAGCCTTTGGAAAGATAGTTTCTTCCGTTCTTCTGTGTAATGAAACCTATCAATTTCACTTTTATGAAACATTATGGACCTCTGTGGCATTTCATTAAGACTGAAAAGTTTGTGGTTTTTTTTCCAAAAATGTAAAAAATTTCCTTGCAATAGAAATTTTAATTATTGGATGACTTTAGCTTTTAAGATATTTCTTGCAGTTGTTCAGATGATAGTGTCTTATACAGGAATTGACTGCATCACTACACCAAGCAGAAGATAATTGTGGAAACCATACAAGTGGTTGAAAGCAGTTCTGTTGCCACACACCACTCAAAAATACCGTTTTACTTCATAAATGGCCAAATTTTTTATTTTTTTTTTTTGTCTTCTGACGTTGCTGCCTTCAGGAGTCACTGTTTCAATCCTTTCACAAAACAGCACCAAAATTCAATCTCAGAAGCCCAGACAAGTTACATTTATCCTTAAATCAACGCTTTAGAAAAAATGCAAAACATCAAAGATCTCATAAAGAAACAAAAAGAAAGCTCTTAAATCACATATGTTTTTTCTTGCAAGAAAAAGGAAATGCAGTATGGTGAAATGTGAGTACCCTGCTTAGTTGCCTTTATTTTTTTCCCAAACCAAACAACCCCTTTCAAACATATATATATATAACACATTACACTATCAATATGTTTTGGATAAGGTTGAAATAGCTAGGTACACCAAACTTGCAGAAGTCTTGCTTGCAACCTATTCATTTCTAATCCTCAATTTCCACATTCAAAACACATCCGTACATATAGTCTCCTGAAGGTTATGGTTAGAAGACATCATGTGGAGGTGGAAAAAATCTGCGGTCTGCAGTGGCCTACCAGGGATAGAGAGTTGCTGCTCGTGTGCAGACTGGGTTGCTTAAACTGGAAGGAGCTGTGGTATCATGGCCGCAGCCATGAAACACTGCATCTTTCTAAGGCACCAGGCACAGGCAATGGCAGCTCATAGGTCTTCCAGCAAGACTCCGGTGTCTGGCTTTCCAGAGGGGAAGAAAGCAAGTGTCACAGTGCTGCCAATACACAAGGCAACCCTCCTTCTTACTACACCTTCTACATATGCACCACTTCATGCAACTTACCCTAGTCCTAAATATACCAGACCATTTACAGAAAGAGCAGGTCCTCCCACCACCGTCAGCAGGCATCTGATATGGTTTGTATTGTCTGGAATAAAACAGAAGGACTCGAAAGTCATAGTGCTCCCCATTCTCCCTTGGGCTGCATCCAGACCTGCTACCCACCTACTAAAACAGGAATATAGCTATCATTACCTACCACCAGACAATAGCACCCATAATCAGGTAACACCATTTACCCGCGGGTACTTAAAAAGCTCTAAGTTTACACCTAAGCGTATCTAGTTTGTGCAACTCTATGAACATTTCTCATCAGTTCCAAGATGCCCTCCATAACAAAAAAATTGGATCCACTTTATTCCAAGCATTGTAAGCTTTGCTGGACCTGGACAGTGCATCACTTTTGTAACAATCCTAAAAGAAGGAGAATATTATCCACATTCTCTTGATACTATGATATTTTAGTCTTTAAGTCTTTCTGATTCACGAAAGAGAACAGAACCAAGGAGTAAATAAAACTGTGACCAATAAACGTTACCTAATTACAATCATTCATGCAATCTGCTTTTGCATTAACAGATCAAAATCAATATAATTGACTTTTGTTCCATAAAACCATTTGTTTTTGTTTTCTTCACTATCTCATACACTAAGAAGTAAACTTACAATGCATTAAGAAATTTCAGATAACTGGCTTTATCAGTAAAGCATGAAGGATGAGGAAAGAGTGAGAAGAGTAATATATTTTTCACAAAGTATTGGATCCCACGAACAAGTTAATGATGTTTGCAAGGGAGAAAATGTGAGGACCAAAAGTTTTCAAGTTGCTGAGTGATAATAATGGTGCCATCTATTGTGCATCCATCACACTGAAGTGCTTGACACGTATTTTGGACTGTTTTCATGCATTTTCTTTATGATGATTAATAGTGGCATTGTACTCTCTGAAATAGCAGCCTATCACACACAGAAAGGTGTACCAAATTAAATTCAGATGATAATAACTTTGATCACAGACACACATGGAGAAAATACTGAAAGGTTAGAACAAAAAAAACCTGTGAGAAATACTCATTTCTAAGATGAGGGTCCACAACAAACAAAGAGCAGAGAAAAAGGAGTAGAGACAAAATGCTCTGCTTAAATACAAGTACCTTTCTGAAGCATCCATTCTTCTGATTTCTTTTCCCTACTCTGCATTTACATTAGAAAGTCATTAGATTTGAGGTGTGTTTTCTTTTGTTATGTTTTGAAGGAGAAAGCCGGGTACTACACTAGAGAGGGTAACTTGAGTTTCTGTAAAAGGAAGGAATGAAAGGTGCTGTGTATCACCTGCCCACCTCTTGTGTCCTGGACATGCTACTGTGGTCGGTTTTGTCTCTAATACAAATCAGAAGTACACAGAGCTTGATTTAACTTGTGTTTGTTTCCCTCTGGGTTGTTAAACATTTTGCCTATAGTGTCTCTTCACTTTTTTTTAGTGGAGAGAGGAAGCAAAGTTAGCACAGAGACATTCCACCAGTGCCTTTTGGTCTGCTGAGACTGGAAGCAGAGCTTCCAAGTTCCCCTAAGGTGACACAAGCAGGAAGGACGTTTAAGTGCGAGTGTGCTTACGCTGGCACATTTAAGGCTGCTGCCTAGGAGGGTGAAGGCAGTTGCTATGGCTCAGCTAACAAGCTCTAGCCCTCACTCCGTGTCTTCAGAGGTGGAATTTAGCAGGGGAAATCAAGAATTTTCAGGGTGCTTCCTTTGCTCCAACTCAAAGAGAAAAAGTAAGGAAAGGAATCCCTACTCCCATCAGAAGAGTGAGCACAATAACTATCTGCATGAGTGTCATAATGTATATTTAATGACTGGAAACCACTCTGAAATATCTGGATGTGTCATACACAAACAGGAATTGTAAATCACTGCTAGAACTTGCTCGGGAAACCTGTGCAGCCCTATGTACTCCCAGGAATGCAGAAGCATAACCATGCTACGGCTTCCCCAACATGGAAGCACGGCTGCAGAAATCGATTATTCAGAGCCTTGCAGCAGTCAACAGACTTGCAAGTCTTAATGGAGAGCAAAGGGATGGGAGATGGCAGTCTGATTTGTGGAGCAGCTCAGGTGCGTGCAAGCAGCACAGTAAAGCCTGAGTAGGTTCATCAAAGACTGCCACCTTTCCTAACCACCAATGTATGAGTAAATACATCCCAGTTGTGCGTTTTGATATGCATAGGATTTCCAAATGTGGCTGAGAGCAAGTTTAGTCCCTGCTGGCTTTTGCTTTTCTTTTTTTGTACAGTTACAAATGTACATAATAATATTGCACAGGACTGTTTAGAAAAACTGAATTAGCTGGAAGCTGATGTATTGAATACATTCCAGTGAGGCATCACATAGTACAGCTAAGAGATTTGATTATGAATTAATAACTTGCTAAATTACAGTGTCATTTATATACTACATATTTTTATGTTATTACCACTATCAAGGAATATTGGCATAATTATTCTTGCAAATTCTCCCTGCCTAGCCTAAAATAATCTTGATGGACCTGGGGAAAAAAAAACAAAACCACAACACAGGGCAGAATAACTCTGAAGAATGGGAAAGGTCAAAAATTCACCTAGTTTTTTGAGTGGGAGTACCAACAGAAATAGGAACAGTTGGTTAGCTTTTTTCCTGTTGCAGTGAGTATGTAAAATCCAAGTAGCCATAAACCCAAGGGGAATGAAATAGTTAATGTTCCAACCATACCAGTAACTCCACCTTTATATATTCAGATAGTGCATAATTTACCAAAAAGTGTTCTGAGAGTAGTCTAGCAGGTTTTAGTATTTATTGGAATTGCACTTATATCTCTTTTAAAAGATCTCTCTGGAGTTGAGCTGCCCGGGCTTCTAGAGGATAAAAAGCACGATAGCTAGTAAATTTTAAAATCCTCAGTAAATTCTTTTAATAACTTTCCTATGCATAACAATGTTGTACCTAGTGATTTAAAAGACCTGATCCACCAGGGCCAGACATGCCTAACTTTGAGGGTAGACACTTCCTGTCTGTGAGCTGAAAAGGTCTTTATTCTGACCAAGCTTCCTGAGAATGTGCCACCTTAAATCCATCATTCATCCAATATTTTAGATCAGTGACTCTAGGCTCTACCTAGTATATTTCTGTGACAGAATTTTCTATTTATGGGGTGAACAAGGAATGAAAACCTTCTGCAGCCATTGGTTTAGATTTATTGCTGGGGGACAATTGTCTTATACTTTAAAGAAAAACTTTAACATTCTTGGAGGCCTTGGGTTTTAGAAGTTGTCCTAATGAAGAAAGCTAAGCTACCTTCCACATCATGTTTTAAAACAGGTAAGAAAAGGAGAAATCATTACACAGTGAAAATCAACACAGTCTACTGTGAATGTAATGTTACACTCTCCCGATAGCCAAGAGCAAGCTTCCTTCCAGAGGCCCAGCCACAACTCCCAGTCGAACCCATGTAGCTGTGAGGTGCCAAGTGGTGCTGATGAAGAAATTCTTCTGATTGAGAAGCAGACCAGCAGATAAAAGAAAAATCAATGCCTGAGCATCAGTACAGTGTAATAAAAGCAATATCTCTTTTTGACACCTTGACTGAGTTTATTTTGGACAAGGACTACCATTATTTTTCCACTTTCACCTAAATTTAACCCCTGATGTCAAGTTATGATTTTTTGTGCCATCCAGTATGAGTGACTTCTGCCTGAGCTCCAATTGTAGCCACATTGGTCTTTTCTCTCTTTCATAAAAGCTACTACTATTCTGTTTTCTGCAAATATTTTTCTCTTGCTCATAGCAAGCTAGGTATGCATTAGTAGGATATCAGAGACTAATTAAATATTGTGACTGTGATACTCAGATAAACAGGTATTCGGGCTCCGTCTCTTTTTTTCCCCCCAAAAGGTGCAGACTGTGTTCTCCTTCTCACAAAATATTTCATCGGTAGAGGCTTCATAGGTGGCCATTTGTTGTTCTTTATAATTTCCAGCTGACCCCGTAACAGGTTCTCTACCTCAAACATTTAAAGGCAAAGCCCATGAGATGAAGGCGCTCCTACATTTTTTCAGTGAGCTGAACCATGGATAAATATTTAATCTGACGCCAATTGCCAACGTTCATTAAAATCAGTTATTCCGCAGAAAACCCACATATTCCGAGGGAACTGATGTTAGATAAACCGTTTCTCCACTGCTCAGATAACTGACAAACACCAGTTCAAAGCATTCTTTAAACAGATGACTTGGCTTCCAGTTTACTAAGCAAGTTAGGCAATTTCAATTGCTACTTGTGAAAAAACCTGATGACCTCTCCCAATTGGGAAATTTCATTTTAGCACAAACAGTGCTAGTCAGTGAGAACAAAGGAAGGTAATAGAGCCCACCTAATACTTGAACCTGCACAAAAATTTACATCAGAAGCATTAATCTTACTGAATTTTAGTAACAACATATTAAGAAATGGCTCTCATCCATAAAGTTATTCCTTTTCTTTGTCATTTCTATTTGACTGGATATAGGATTAGTGGGATTTTTTCATATTTTTTCTGATGTTTGTTAATAGCCTGCTTAATTTAGGAATTTTGGAATAAAGAAATCCTCAGTGTAAACATTTTTCTCTATTGATTTTGAGAGCTGCACTGACGTCAACACAGACATTTGTTCATTCATTATGAAGTCAGAGAAAAATGTGCAACCGAAATTCATAACTACACAGAGAAACAGCACATTGTAAATAATCTATCAGAGGTTTGAGCAACACACGGATCAAGTGGCAGTCTTCTGCATACAAGTAAAGATCATTTAAGAGAGGAAGAACACACATTGGCACCTAATTAACTAAAAAGAAACTTGTACATCTGTTGTTTTGAGTTTTGTCCAATCACACACGGGTTATTAATGTTACCAAGTAAGGCTGACAACTGAACGTAAATTGTAACTGTTAGTTATGTCAATATCCTTATGAAAATACTGTGTCTATATTCATTATTCTTATTTCCCTGACTCACATTGTTAATGGACTCTTGAATGGGCAAATGCAGATAAACACCTACTTGCATCAGATTTGAACTGCAGTAGAGTACAGCTACTTACCACCACCCAGCTTGAAACATGAGACAACTGAACTAATCCTTTTAAAAAATTTGGCTCTGTACTTCTGGCTTACACTTTTTATAACGACCAAATACAACCACCTGTGCATTTGTTATCTCCAGCTGTATCAAAATGCCAGAGAAGTAGTGAAACACATATCAGCTGCAAAGAGGTACCTGAAATTTAATAGATAACATGTAACTCCACAATCAATTTCCATTATTAATTTCCATAACATTAGGAATAAAATAGGGTTGATTTTCCACTAGTATTTTAATTCATGAAGTACACATAGTCTAGGTTAAATCTGAAATAAACGACTCAGTATCAACAACAAATAACGAGCCATATCTTTGGCTAGCAGGATAGTTATTTCCCCTGATTTACAGCTGGTACCCTGGCTATTCTTGATGCACATTCTTTTACCAATAAAATTAGAGACTATTTCTGCAATCCTAAAGGCCTATGCAAGAACCCATCTTGAGTATTAATACTCCTTCCCAACCATAAATTATTTATCTATACACATATGTACGCAATGGATATCTTTCCTCTTATCCAAAGTTATGAAAACTGCAAAAGAAAGGTTTCCTGCTGCATTGGTTGCAGAAGGTTTAAATTTATAAGGCTGGATTTTCTTTGGTGAAAAATGCCTATACTGAAGTGCCATCAAACTCATTTGCATTTGTATTACTTTTCCCAAAGCTAATTACAACTATTTTTATTGCCTAACTTTTTCTTACTATTAACATCAACAAATTTGAAAATATTACACTAGTCACAGATTAATAGAAGAATTCTGCAATTTCCAATTTACATACTACACTCTAATACCTTTTATGAGCTAAACTGCTTTCTGTATTGTAATCCATAATTTGAAATAGAAGACTTTGACGTTTTTATGCATTAATCTGTAGGTAAAAGAGATTAAACAAGCAAAACTCCTGTGCCTTTTCTTCACACCAGCGTTTTCCTGATTCCTCTTTTAGCTTTGCCATCAAGATTCTGAGGGATGCCCAGAACAAGCCTAACTGGAAGCAAAGTGCAGTTTTGTGCCAGGCGTTATCCCCACAACCATGGGACGTATTTTGACCCTAGGCTCCGCACCCCCGAACTTCCCCATTTCCAGCCGCTCCCCCGGCCACTGCTCCAACCCCGGCAAAACTTCGGGAAGTTACCTGATGGGAGGCTCCTGCCGAGGGACCACACGGTGTCAGAAAGACCAGGAAGGCACCGTGGGGAGGCGGCCGCTCCGCCGCGCATCCCGGGAGGTGGGCGGGCGAGACGGGGCCCCGCCCAGCCCCCGTCTCGCCCGCCCGCCTTGAGGGGAGGGTAAACCGCAGGGTTTCACCTTTTTTTCCCCCCCCCCACCTTTTTTTTCTCTCTTACCTGAACGGCGAGATGGAGGCACCGGGAGCGCCGAAACACGGTCCCGGAAGATATGGGAGGCGTGGCTGAAGTTTGCCGGGAAGGGGGGCGGGCAGATCCCGCTGGCATTAAAACCCCCGGGGTGCACGGTCGGTAGCGTAAGTTTGTGCAGTCCAGACGGAATAAGCTTACTTGCTCTGCTAAAGGAAAAAAAAAAGGAGGAGGTGGCGGGGTGGAGGAGAGTGATAGGAAGGCACTCGTTCCTACCGGCTTCTGGCGGTGCAATTATTGCAGCTGAAGGGAGGAGTTAGTTTAATTACAGGCCGCGCTCCCGGGAAATGTGCCCGCACGCACGGGCGGAGTCGGAAAGTTGCCGCGCTCCGGCAGGCAGCGGCCACCGCGCTTCAGCACCGCGGACAGAGGCAAACACGCTTCAGAACCGCGGACAGCGGCAGCCGGCCCAGCCCGGCCAGAGGCGCGCCCGCAGCAGGGGGCTGGGGGGGCCCGGCCCGGTCGTCGCCGGGGGCTCCGGCTGGCAAACATATTTGACAAAAAACCACGCCTTCTGGAAGTAAATACTTCGGCTGGTGGAAAACCTACCGTTCTCCCAGGCAAACTGTTCCAACAGTAAATTGTTACCACCCTTTGAAGGTTGCATGTTATCCCTCCTGGGAATTTGCCAAGTGGCTTCTGCCAGCTGTCACCAGCTGAAAATAGGCATCAGGTCACGACTGCCTGCAGAATCACTGATATCCTACCAATAAACATAAATTATATTTTATTGCACATATTCTGACTGATTAGTGATCCACTACCACTGGCTGATAAATATAACTAATCTTATTCTGTTGCTGAGGATGTTGGAACAGACAGATCAAGAAATAATTGAGATTACATATGTAAAGCCAGATCCCTATGTGATCCCAGATCTGGGTGTACCTAACCTTTTGGGTTATCCTTCTCCTCAGGTCATTTCTTTCTTTCCTCCTTGCTCCTTGGGTATAAGTGTAGTGCCTCAATGGCACTACAAGCAATAGCTTGACCGTCAGCTCTGGAAGCTTTTAAAGACATCACCCAAGCACTGAAATAAGATTTGAGGTGCTCCAAATTCAGAAAGTTGCTATTGTGAATGTAACACCCCAAAACAAAGCAGTGTGTTTTTGTGAGGAACAGTCAATAAGGAACATGAGAATAGAACTAGAGCTTTTATCTACACAGAGATGAGTGTTAAGCTAGTGGGATAAGAATTCACGTTTCAGGGCCTCTTAAGCAGACGGGAGAGAATTCACCTTTTGTAAATCTCAGCAAACAAGATTTTCCAGAAATTAAATACTTTCTATTATCTCCAGAGTTCATGAAATAGTAAAGAAGCCTTCCAGAACAATAAACAAGCATTGTTTTGGCATTGTGGAATAAGTGTTGCTACAGGAGTAGAACTAAGTTGTTTTGGGGAAAAAAAACCCCCAAACCCTGATATATTACAGTGAGAAAGGAAATTTTCATTACTAACAATTCATCTAAAGAGTAAACAAACAGAACCCACTTCTTGCTGGCTGTTGGAAATAGTTTAGAGAGTAGAAAAAAAAAAAAAAGACAGGCTTGGGAAAAGTTCATCAATGATCAAGAGGTAGGTAAGGTGAATCTTAAAAACAATATTGCATGTTTCTTCAGTTCGTCAACATTTATATGATCTATTTATGTGCATGTCTTTTCTAAGTACCTGTATAACTTGAGAATACAAATTACAGCCGTGGAAATGGAAGGGAATATGGAGGGCTGAACAGATGTAAATCCTATTTTAAAAAAACCCTCAAATTTCTAAATAACTACTAAACTATGATAGCTCATGCACTTTCTGCCTAATCTTAAAGCGAAAGGACTGTAGGAACTGAAAGACTGAGCTGATTTTTTATTATATATGCAATTAGATGTTTTAGATATTGTTAATTATTCTTATTATATACGCGGTTTTCATTATAAATGCAATTCCTCACAGCCTTCCCAAGATTTCTACTGTTTAAAGTATATTCTAAAATGTCTTCTTTTTCTCCTGAGCTTCTTTTTGTTAGCTAAGAAATTATATATATATATACACACACACATGACAAAACCTAATGCCAGGCACTTAGAACATTTTGCAAAATGGAACAAAACCAGAGGAAAAAAAGACTTTGAAATATCAGAATTTAAGATGCAGACAGTAACATAAGCTCAGGAAAAGGTTTTCAGAGTAGTAACACACTTAAAATGGCGTCATGCAAGTTTTCCCAACAACAGCCTGAAAGCAGGTGTGCCAATTAGGCTCATCACAGATTGTGCAGTGAAGACACAGGCCTCTTTAGTGAAAGTGTCTTGGAGCCTATCCAGTACTGGTGCACAGCTACGGATAGGATTGTGTCAAAATCCAGGCTGCTACGCCTGCAGACTCGTAAGTCACCTTGCTATACAGATGGTCTGAGATATGAAGCATGGAAGAAGAAAGCTAAAATGCTGGTGGCAGAAGTCATGAACTGAATGGGACCAACTGCATGAAGCAATGTATGACACATCCTGCTGTGGCCGAGAAGAATTTTGTTGCTTCCCTGTGCTGCCCACTAATTCTCAGTCAGGAGGCTCATTTAGGGTAGTGACCAGTTTGGTATGCTCATTTTACAGGACAACCAAAAAAATCCTTATGGTTAACAGTTGGCAGTGCAGGTAAGATTGCTTTAATATGGCATCAGTTTTTGGAATGTGTGGTCTCAGTGCAGTTCCCACAGAAGAAAATTTTTGCTGAGATAGTAAAGAAAAAAATCAAAGTTAAACAATGACCAAGCAGTTATACTCAGAAATTATTATGGACTGAATAATGATCAGCTTAGATCAGAATTAAAATTACCAGATGAACTGCATATTATTTTTAAGACAAGGAATCTTTCCTGGTTTCCTCCATTTTTGCTATAGAGCAGACCAGTCCTCTTATGTTAAACAGCAGACCAGTATGGAACAGTAACAACAAAACTCTTCCTTCATTGAAGAGCTTATAGTCTATTAAGGTAAAAGTCTTGATAAGAATAATGTATTTACTGTGTGGGCAGCCTAAGTTTTATGTGTTCTTAATTATTCATTTCTTTGCTTCTAAGTGCTTTGATTTAAAAATGATGTGATGTGTACATGCAGTGTTGATACTCAGATAACTTAATTGTTTTGGTAATATAACAAGGCATATGATGTAATATCAATAGACTGCACCTTGTGTGCATTACAGAGGTTTTCCATGTGGATGCTTATCTGCTAGTGACAAATCTAATGATTCCTAGTATGTGTACAGGGTAAGAAAGAGACTGCTGTGATAGACACTTAATAAATGGTTAAACAGATTGGTGGGACAGCCAAGAATAAAACTCAAAATCAAATCTTGGCTTTGAACTGGTTTTGGAATGATATCAGCAGATGCAAAAGATTTAAATTTGAATAAAACAAGAAAAGAAAAACCTGAGGGAGAAAGATACTGAAGTAATGCAGCTATTTGTCCACTCATACAAACTTAACTGCTCCATCCTAAAAATGTGCTCCAAGAAATACCAAAGTTATGCTATGTTTCTATTAGTATTCCAGCTTCCAAAATATTAGTTACTATAGGGCACAATGGATTTCCTTTTCTAGGTGTTTCAGTAAAGGGGTACAAAGTGTCTAAAATGTAAACCTCCAAGTGGGTATTCATGCCTTCTAACTGATGTCATCTGAAATACTACCTAGGAAAAACTTCTCTCCATCGGCTGTACAGAAAATCTACATTTCTAATCCAATCACCTAAACAGTGTTAAGTAGATGGCTTGCATCCTTTTTTTTTGTTTTTTTTTTTCTCTTTTGCATCCATTTGTCCTGAAACAAAATAGAACTGGAAATATGCAAAACAGAAAGAAAGGGAAATGAAACCTAGACAATAACTATCATTGCGGCCCAGCCACTCAGGATCAGTGGCATTTATTGCTCAGGTCTTCTCGGAGGATAAGGATCTAAATGTGATAGGTAGCAACAGCTGACGGTTTAGAGCAAAGAGGAAATGCTCGTGTTTTGCTCTTCCTATTTTGACTACACAAGGGAATCACCTTGTGTAGTCAAAATAGGAAGATCAGCTAGAGCAACTGTCTTTCCTCTCAATAGGCTAATGCATTTGTACCTGTATAAATTTCATAAAGCCTGACCATTTCTTTTTCCTCAGTTAGCCTCAACATAAGGGCCAGATTTATATTCTCCTTGCCCAAAGGCAGGGCCCATTTTGAAGGGCATCTGACACAGAGAACAAAAAAACTGATGGGAAAAATGAGAGCAAACCCATCATGGTGATATCAGTGACATCAATACAAAATAAAGTATTGGATTACCAGGATGAACTAAGAGGTCATTTACCTTTTTTCAATTAGCTTAACAATTAGGACTTTGAATGATAATTTGATTTGAGTTGTGTCAAAAGCACTTATACTACTAACAACAGTGCTGACTAATTACAAATATAANGGAATCACCTTGTGTAGTCAAAATAGGAAGATCAGCTAGAGCAACTGTCTTTCCTCTCAATAGGCTAATGCATTTGTACCTGTATAAATTTCATAAAGCCTGACCATTTCTTTTTCCTCAGTTAGCCTCAACATAAGGGCCAGATTTATATTCTCCTTGCCCAAAGGCAGGGCCCATTTTGAAGGGCATCTGACACAGAGAACAAAAAAACTGATGGGAAAAATGAGAGCAAACCCATCATGGTGATATCAGTGACATCAATACAAAATAAAGTATTGGATTACCAGGATGAACTAAGAGGTCATTTACCTTTTTTCAATTAGCTTAACAATTAGGACTTTGAATGATAATTTGATTTGAGTTGTGTCAAAAGCACTTATACTACTAACAACAGTGCTGACTAATTACAAATATAATCACGCTTTTGAGTGAAAATTAACCCCTAAACCCCTTGTAGTGTAAAAGGTTAAGCGCTTTGATTACTTTGTACCTAGAATCTGATCCAGAATCTCAGTTTCATAATGCCAGACCAATTTCTAATTGATTTTATATCACCATTGATTATTACAAAATGTAAGACTTCATCTAATTGAATTATGGAGGGGGAAGGGAAATCTATCACAAAGATACAGAAGCATCCATCAAAGATGCATTTAGAGCAAATGGACAATGCACTTCTTTTTTAAAGTTGTAATCGTATTCAAGGGAATGACATTTAGCAGTCATCAACTCTCGGTTATTGAAATATTCTGTGACCTTGGCTCTACTTTCAAATGGAAAGCAAAACCACAAATAATACTGTAGGGAATAAAGAAATCAAATTTTGGTATCAATTGCATTGTTTTGAGAATGTTCAATAGTAAGATAATGATCTTAATTACTCTTACAATTACCAATTTTGGAATCAGTACTTAACCAAAAACCACATGTTGAATAACCCTGTAACCTGTAAACGAACAGAGAGCAAATACATAAGTGAATCTGTAGGTACTTGCTAGAGCAGCCCAACTATTTTGGTAAGAGCATTGTTTTCTTGCCAAAATAGTTGTACCAGTATACTGCTTGTCTCGTATTAGCCTAATGAGTACACATGCAACACGTTAGAGGTTATTTCATTACTATGTAAGATTAAACTATGGTGAGACAGCTGCATTCACACTGGATGGGTGTTTTCCTCTCTACTGTGTCCTGATATTTAGAGCAGTAAGCTTCTGTTTAGCAGAAATGCCTTTTTCCTTTCATGTAGCTACTTCTCGTTATGCAAAGTCAGAACCTATAAGAAAACTTTTTTCTTCTTTTAGTTCAGAAGGGACAGGAAAGGGTAGAAACTGAAAGCCAAGACCCAAAGTTCCAGTTTATTTTAGAGTTATTTATTTACAGCTTGAGTCTGTTCACTGAATTTAGCTGTTAAGTAAAGGAGTAGGAAGAGATGGTTGAGAGAGAGAACAGAATCTCTTTGCCTGACAGCAGTTGTTAGAGCAGCATTCCTGATTATAGTAATGGCTTCACTTGTCAAATGTCTTTCATACCAAAAGCAAGGCTGTTAAATGTGAAGTTGAGACTGTGGATTTTTTTTTCCCCCCTCCAAGAAAAAGCACTCTCCACATCACCTCCCCACCGATGAGCATTAAAAGCATTTTGCTGCTTGAGGGAATCTGATTTCCAGGGGGATATCACAGCATCTACCTGTCTTTTGTTGCTTCTGAACACATTGTTTATAACTTCAAACAATGAGTCAGTACATAAGATTTCTTTTGGAATTTACAAATAACAAAGGTTTAGTTTTATCTTTTTTGACCAGCAGCATTCATAAATAAGCTCTATTTTTCACTTCCCATTCCCTGAAAACAGTGAGCATTCTACCAAATGAATTGAAAGCCTTTGCTCATCTTTTCAGTTCTTTAGTAGCAAAAATCCTTTAAAAAATAATCAAAATTCAGTGCTGTTTTTGTATCAGCCAGTAATCTGACTCTAAACCTGACAGTGACTAAACGAATATTTAGATACTTTTTCTTTAATATGAACAAACAAACAAATAAAAAAAACCCAAAACCCAAATACTTCCTCTACTGCCTCAGAAGTAAAAAAACTTTGAGCAGCAAATAAGAAAGCAAGCCTTTGGTTCCTTTTGAAAGAATGCCTCTCCTATGCCTCCTTCAGGGCACAACTTCAGTGCAACATTGACATGGCTGTTGCAGGTTGAGTGACAGAGCACAGTTCTGGAGCAAATGCAAGTTGTCACAGTGCTGCGAGGGAGAGAATATTAGGGCTTCCCCCAGTCATGGGGGTCACGTTGTGCTGGGAACACACATTGCAGGGAAAAGACAGACAGGCAGGGAAAAACATAACAACCAAAAAGACTGGTGATTGCTTCTAATAAAAGGGTTGTTTAGGCAAATATTATACCCTTGCAGTGTAATATGTAAAATATGAAGATGCATCAAGAATAGAAAGTAAGGAAGCCATGCTATTTCTGATATTTTCCAGTATGCAGTGCTCAGTGAAGGCAACTATTCACTGGGTGTGTGGTGGCCTTCTAGGAAATGGATCAGGAGGAAAAAAAAAAACAAAACAAAACAAAAAACTAAACAAACCCCACAAACCCCACCTCCCCACCCACAAACCAGCAATTTTGAATTCTGGCACTTAAACAACAAAAAGCCCTGGGTTTTATCTCTTTATTTTCAAAGGGGTGTTTTGAAACCTCAGCAATGTTGCTACGACCAGATTCACACATGTATGAATCTAAGGACAAGTAGAAGACTAAGTAGAGAGAGTTGAAATAGATTTGGGGGTTTGTTTGTGGTTGGTTTTGGTTTTTTAATTTGTTGTTGTTTTTTCAGGGGGAAAAAAAAAAAAATCAGACTGTTACTAAATGCAGTACTTACACTTCCAGATAAGTTAAACCACATTTCTAGGAGATGGAGGGTTGTTGGCTCTTGGTGTTAGGTGGCAGAAGTTGACTTGCTTCCTTCAGTGCAGGGTAAATTATTTCACATACCTATATACCAGCTACCTCATTTCAAGGACAGGAAAGAACAGAAAGAATAATGTCTCTATGCCTTAAACTGCCCCCCTAAAAAATAAAGAAAAAAATCATCTTTTTCTTTGCTGTGTATGAAGAGAAAAAAATTGCAGTTGCATTTTAGAGCAGAGATGAGTATAGTGCTTTGTACCTCAGCATTGCTTCAGTTTTATTGGAAAATAAAAATTATACCTATTGTTCCCAGCTTACCTAACTTAATAAAGGACCGATTTATGAGGCATTTCTGATGTATTTCTGTTGGCTTCTAAACCATCAAAACACCTGCAACTCACTTGAACCCTTACAGACAGCAATTGTGTTTGCTGGCACATTATGCACAGCCTTTAAATGTGGTATTCCATTATAGATGCTGCAGGACATCAGCCTGCCTGCAGAATTAAAAAGGAGTAAAAATAGGCACTTTAGGACAAGGAAGAAGAGGAAGGGAATATGACTGGGGAGAGAGAAGCCCTGCAAAAGTGAAACTAGATTTTCAATTATTTTTATAAGCCATTTTTAGGTCAAGGCAACAAAGAGAATGAGCTAGTATATTCAAAGAAACTTCAATTACTATCACTACTATTCAGTAATACATGTACTCAAAAATCATTAATATCTTTCTGAAAGATGGAGAGTTGGAAATATAGTGCCACAGTTATTGGTTATGTCCTTTATTAGAAAGACAAGTGATTGCTCCAGGTTTTCTTATTATACATATCGAAAAAAGAAAAGCTTCAAAAAGAATTCTGGAAAATAGCACGCAGAAGTTAAAAAAAATAATCAATAGCAACAGGAATCTAGGGAATAGATTCAAAAAAACCACAAGGGCTGGAACAGTTACTTGTAAATGACAGATGAAAAGCATAAATCTATAGAAAGCTTTGAAGAAGGTACCATAGGAATAGATGAGTATATACTCCAGAAAGATTAATGTTTTGTGCATGGCAGACAAAAACCAATGGAACTAGTCATCATGAAATGGAACATAACATCACATCCCATAACACTTTGTAATGACCTTGATAGGAAGAAGCTGGCTGTAGAGAATTTACATCTCACTTAATTAGGTAGGATTTTGTGCAGCTGTACTGGCATTTACTTTATCCTGTACATTAAATATAGCTTATTACTTACAAACTGCTCATAACTTAAAAGCATGCCTCCTTCTGAATCAAAGGGAGACAGGGAGTAAATACTATCTTTCATATTTGTTAACTACTTTTTTACCAATAAAAATGCATCATTGAAAACACATTGAGACAGAATTTTTCAGAAAGCTACAAAAATACACTTTTTGATTTGAAAATGATGATTCTAAATTTTTCCTTTTATGCAACTTCACAGAGAGTTTTATGAATATAACTTCTTGAATCCAAAGGAAGTTTCTACTACCAAGCATGAATACACTGGTTAGGGAGCTTAGAATAAGGTGGAGCTCAGTTCATTTGCATCCTTGGATTTGACTAAGCAATGTACCTTCCACTCCATAGCTCAGGAGAAAGAGCCCTAAGGGCAAGAGACCATTGTTTAATTAAGAGTTTTCCATCATTTTGTTCCTATTCCTGATTTCATTTGTGCTTTATAGGGCTGCCATTTCCCAAGCTACACAGCTAGTATGGAAGAGGAGATTCCATGTGTTGATAATAAAGTTTTAAATAGATTTAAGTTTCAGGGAACATATTCATCTAATGGGATCCCCTGAGATGGGGTGAGTTGTTTGTTTGGTCTGGTTCCTTTTTTCGTTTTTGTTTTTCTGGGTTTTTTGTTTGTTTATTGTTGTTGTTTCTTTGTTTTTTTAGAGACAGCTGGGTAGAATGTAGTTTAGATCCTCTTTATATATTCTTGCGAGTTCATGTTAAAAGCAGACAAGCACAAAAATAGCAACACTTTTTCTGGAAGTTTCCTTCTGCTGCACATCAGAGGAGCGCAAAACATATGTAAAAATTACTTCAGTGAATTTGGTTTCTGTCTTGTAGTGTCTCGACCTTTGCCTTGATGTTAACAAGCAAAGGCAGTGTGCTATTCTTGCTTTGAACTAGCCCACTGTCAGGACAGGTGTGACTAGACTACTGGACAGGCTACCTGGACAAGAATGTCCTGAGCTAGATTTTGTCCTGGGTGCTCCATCTTTGTATAAGGACAGATGAGTTGGACAGCCACGAATATAAACAACTCACTGTGCCTTCCCCAGGTACTGATGATGATTCTAGAAACTTTTCGTCTGGAACAAACTGGTCTCCAGCAGCCCTCGTCTGGCGTAGAGGGCTTTCAGTGACTGTACATTGTAATTTGAGCAGTTTAAATTACACTGGACAAGGAAACCTCCAAAAGGAAAAATAAGAATGCATGCAGTGTGGAAAGTACCACGGGATCACACACTTGACTTTTTCAAAAATTCCAATGTGGAAGATGCATGCTCTACATGCATGAGAGTTATATCTTCCTCTCCCTGAGTTTTCCCTTGCTTTTCTGACCTTTTTCTTGCAACTGTCAGTTTCATCCTTGAAGGACAAAGAATTGGAAGTTCACATTTTGCTCTGGGAAAGGGCAGAACATAACTGTTTGTGAAAAATCCTGAGAATGAACTAGAGAATGAATGTTCATCCTCTGCTTTTTATGGTGCTTACATCCTCACTCCTACCCAGCAGCCACTTAGGTTGGAACCACTTGATAACAGTCGCAGTTTTCCAGACTGAGCAGGGAAAATACAAATGCTGCTTCCCCAGTTCTCTAGACCACTATGTGAGCTACTCTCACAGCTTCTTTTCATCTTCTAACATTGGTTTATACCCATATTAATATCACTATCTATAGCTAGTATTGTATAAGCCTGCAATATTGCCTCCCCTTGTGTCAAAATAATCCTGTACTGCCTCAGGCAATTTTTCTAGCATTCCCTTTCACATCACAGAGTTTGAGAAGGTATTTTACTTTCCTTTTCTCAACAACTTCTCAGCTGTACCCTTGAAATATTTGAATCAGGGTTTCTCTCTGACCAAAGGATGGACACCTCTCTCTTCCAATTAGTTAATGGTTTCCTACTTTCTGCTGCTGCTGCTGTTGTTTCCTTCTCGCTCATCATCCTCCTTGACCTCAGAGCAGCTGGAACTCTGAAATTAGATTAGACAGGCTCATGCAACTCTCTCAGCTGCACAAAAGCTGCTACAGTAATTTTGTTATTTGTGTCCAAAAACTTGCCCAAATTCTTATTTTGTCATATAAATTGCAGTAATAGTAGGTGCGTATGGATGGACACGACTATTTCCAATGCAAACGAAAGTATGAAAATAATACAAAGCAGAAGCAGGAGACAGATGCACTTGTTTTTGTAGCATAAACACATGTAAGACACATAAGCCATTCATTCAACCGTACCCTGGTAACCACCCTACAAAAGCAGAAGTACTAATGACAGAATGGTAATAATTCCAGTGATGAGGAATGGTTTATTATTAAAGATGCTGTACGGAGATTATAACTGGTAAGGAACTAATCTTTCAGTTTCAAGTAAGCTATCACTTTAATGCAAGGCTCATGGTATATACTAGAATGCTAGTGTGAGAAAAAGGATTTTACAGAGACAGACAAACCAGTATTTTACTAGCTTCAGCCTCTTGTGAAGTAATATTAACTGAGTTTGACTCAAGTATGCTCTCTAACTCACACTGCTTATATTTTACTAAAATTTTAAAGGGCTATGGGCTTTACCAGCAAGTACTCACGGAGAGTCCTTTTCTGCATGTCATTAGCCCAGTTTTGAAAAAGCAGAGTGAAGGCCATGTAAGGAAAACATCTCCTGGAAACTGCAGCTAGTAAGAGAAAGAGAATGTAAAAGCATTGGTTGAAAATGCAACTGAATGAGTGGCACAAATTAGTTGCAGTTCAGCAAATACCCGTCACTTACTACAATGGGTATGGCAGTGTCCATACCACTTACACATATTAGTCTAGTAGTTAAAAAAACCAAACAACTAATCAAGCCAGCAGTGGAGGAGGAAATAGCCATTATTTCTATTACTTGCATCTATCCTTTTACTGCTTACTGGGAAAGGAAACCTGTTACTGTTCTTTATAGAAGACACATAATTATATGTATGTTAAAGCTCTTGCTCCTTTTCTTAAGGAGCTGTGCAATTTAAGTTTTACACTCGTAGCAACAGTTCCCCTTTCACTTTGATGTCTCTCTGCTATTAAAGTAGGGCAGGGTCAAAAGAAATCTTAGTTAAGCATCTTCTCTAGCACTTCCATATTCAGGTTCCGTTTCTCTGGCTGTGACATTTCAGTTTTATATACAAGACGGTTGAATATAGGCTGCCTGAGCTCTTTCCAAACACTCCAGAACTATCGCGTTATCCACATCTCCTTTTAATTCCCTTACATTTTGTCAAACAATGAGGAATCCATACCTTAGATGAGGAAACAGAGCTCTGAAGAGTTGATATGGTTGAATACAGGAAAAGTATTTTGGTCAGATTTTTCAACTCAAAAAGCCTAACTGACATCTAAATTAATCTGAGTCTGAATCCCAATGAATAATGAGGCTTCTATTTCACAAATCTTTATGAAAGTTAAGGATTTGAACCTTACAACAGTCCTGACAGATGTCTGTTATTAAGCATGAAAGTCAAATACAGAGCTGCTGAGTTACAGTGAAAGTTAAGGAAAAAAAAAATGGCCAAATAAAAAGAAAAACCCCAAAAATAAAAACCAAACCACCCAACCAATAACAGCAGAAGCTGTCATGGAACACAGAATTAGCAATAGCTAGTCTGCCACTTAACAAACAGGAATTGATCTGTTGGATCAATGGAGAAATGGAGAAAACAAAAAAGGACATTCTCCAGTTGTCAGTCATAGTAGGAGTGGTATTTGCCTAAAAGGCAGAAGTCCAGAAGTTTAAGTCTATGTAAGCAAAGAGGTAGACAGAATTGATCCTGCTAATTGTTTTCATCCTTTATTGTAATTAAACTAAAAGAAATCTATTCACTCAGTGGGCTGCAGGACCAAACCATCACTGTCAGGTCATGGCTACCGTGCATATCAAATGTAACTTGATAGAGTCCTTAAACTTCAATGTTGTTTCATCACCAAATAAATAAATAAATAAATCAACCTCAACTCTACACCAAGATTCAACTTAATTAAAAATAACTGCAAGGGCTTAATATTTGGAGTACGTTTAGACAACCTTGCTCCCCCCCCCCCCCCCCCCCCCCCGCGGATTTGCTCTCAATTCGGTGCGCNGATGTGTTTACGGTCAGAAAATATAGTCCCATTTGGATTTCTATTGCTCTCCTGAAGTGCATGATTATGTCTCCAACAGAAAATCAGCATTCCATTGGCTACAAATGTATTACTGCTGGTTTAGGAAACCCTCCCTCCACTGTCATCGGCAATATGATGTATTTCAATGCATTTCTCTGAGTTCAGTGCATTTTGACACTTCCATTTAGTGTTTTGCACTTTTCAATTCTCCCTCTGCAGTGTATCAAACTTTGTTCATTATATTTCAAGTAGTGGGGCAGATAAATAGTATCTGCCAAGATATACTTTCAATCGAGCATTGAAACTGCCTGCTTAAAATTCTCTTTGAATAAATTTTTGTTTAAAAAAAAAACAGAAAAGCTTTTTGGCAAACCATTAATTATCACACAATTATTTGTGCTAGACTGTCATAAGTAGTGAATGTAGCACAATAAACACATTTTATAGTTAAACAGCAAAAAAGATACTGACCATCTTTCTCATTGAAAAATGTGTTGCACAACCCTAAATAGATAACCTACATGTCCTATGTCAAAAGGATTTTAGACACCTTTTTCTGGACTTGCACGCTGTTATAAATCTGGCTCTTTCCTTTAAAACAAAAATCTTTACCCTCATAGGCAGGATAAGCCATACTTCTTAATAGCTTCCATCTGTAGGTAATGTTTTACTTTATGTTGAACATGAAGAATGATCTCTGCAGATAAAACCTAAAAATATTCAGAAAAGTATCGTAACACTTTCCAAAAGCATCTTGCAGGTGTTTTTCGATGTCAGCTTCACTTGATCATTTGACAATCAAAATTCTGGCTGGTTCATGCTTTTGAGTCAGAAAACAACAGGAACTCAGCATTGAACTTCTCTTTTATTTATAAAGCGCTCAATTAGGAACAAACATCACTCAGTTTCTCGTACTTTAGGAACATCAAAAACTCACCATAGACAGTCACCTTTTCTTTTTACCCTGACCATGCTTTCTTGCTGTGCTGAGTCTGGATGGGATGGAGTTAACTTTCTTCACAGCAGCCTATATGGTGTTTTATTTTGGATTTGTGACTGAAACAGCTTGATAAAACACCAATATTTTGGCTATTTTGCTGAGCAGGGCTTCCACAGAGCCAAGCCTTACTCTTTTCCCCCCCAACTCTGTCCCCATAGTGAGTAAGCTGAGGATGGGCAAGAAGTTGGGAGGGGGGACGCAGCTGGGACAGCTGACTGAAATCGGCCAAAGGGATATTCTATGCCCCATAATAACTTGGGGTACAGGAAGAAGGGGCTGGGGCAGGAGAGGGGTGGGGAAAGTTGACTTTCAAGGTAGACATTGCTCAGAGACTGTCTGTGCATCCATCTGCTAGTAGGAAGTGGTTCGTGACTGCTTTTTCATCACTTTTTGTTTGGTTCCACCCCTTTCCCTTAATCTATTAAACTGTCTTTCTGTTGACCCATGAGTTTTCTCACTTTTCCTCTGCCCATGCTCTCCCCTACACTATAATGCGGGAGGTAAGAGTGAGTGAGCAGGGGTGCTTGCAGGGGTGCTTGGCTGCTGGCTGAGGTCAACCCACAACACCTGCTAAGTTATTCTATGTATTTTCTCTTTTCCTGTATCCTTTCTTGCCTGACCAGTAACCTGTTCCCCAGGCTCGGTCAAGGTCCTTGCTTAGCGACTGAATTGAAGAACATCATATGGAGAGCAATTCCCCCGCCTCGAGTTGTCACATAGTACACCGTTCAAATAAGTCAAATGTGCTACACAGGACACCAAGCTTTTAATGAAGCTTAACATTTTGCAGCTGGCAACTTATGATATAAACTGATCCTAGGGTCACCTTTCTAGTAAACAGTTTTTAAACTAATGGAATTCTTTCCCTGAGAAAGGCAGTTATCCACTGTTAAATTCACACAATTGGTTTCACTTACACAAACTGATATTTCTAGTACGGACACCCATAGCCAAATCTTTCTCTCAGTGCCCACCCGAAACACAAACTAAACAGTAATTGCACCACTTGTAACCTAGTTAATTTAGGTATTTGTAACAATCTAACTATAGCAGAGCAGACAAGCTTTAGCTGTAGTAACTCACCTGGGACCTCAGGGGAGGTGCTCAGCCAGGCAGACCTGTAGCTCTGCACAGTGCAGCCAGACAAACCCACCACAAAGTGGCTGGGGTACGGGAAATTTCACTTTTAAAAAATCTCAACCTATATTAGATGTGATGACTCCATATATGGTCTCTCATAACACAAAATTATACCATTTAGTCTACACATTTGCTTTGTTTGCAAAAACCTTCTTTCCAGATAGCACAATCACAAGGCTCGAGAGAGTATTTACCCTACCTACTAGCCTGCAAAGTTTTCATTAAATTCCCAGAGGAATTATTCAGATATTTGGTGAAAGAATAGGATCATTGCAGATATTTCAGGCAAGATAGTCTGTAACCACTTATCGGCACAATAGCTTCTAAAAGGTCATTGATTATTACCAACCGTGTCTATTAAAATTCAATTTTATATGACATTTTAAGAAGTGCGTCAGGCAATAAATTGTTAAATTGAAAGTGTTTTTCCAAAGACGAGAATGTAGCCAGAGGGGCAGATATACATTGCAGACCAGTAAGATTGCAATAAACTAAAATACACTATCAATCTGCTAAATGAATGCAGGGGGTTTGATCCGTTGTATTTGCTGTAATACAGACAGCGGTTGCCACAGAAAAAGTATAGCATTAACAGACTTGATAGCTATTACAGTGGTAAATACTAATGGACAAAGCCATTCTTGAAATGCCCATGTCAAAATTACTATTTCAAGTCAAAATAACTTATTTCAGGTGGGCCTGAAAAAAATTTTTCCATTGACCTTTTCTTCAATGGACTCTATCATGAATGGTCACTGCCATAAATGTTGGCCTGAAAAAGAGGTGAAGGCTGAAGTTTCTGAGGATTCTTCCCCCGCTATCCCATCCTGCAACAGACCCACAAATCCAGGGCTGCTGGCAGCTAGGAAACATACTGTTTGTGCATATTATTAGAATAGGGAGAATAATTTTGCAAGAATGGATTACCCAAACAGTCCTTTTGCAATTTGCAGTGATCCACTGCCTCTCTGATATGTGTTTCTTTTCCCCCAGCTACACAAAGAAGATAATATTAACTCAGAGAACTTACTATTTACCAATCTGCTGATTTACAGGAACAATGAAGCTCATGAAACCAAGTGTTGTACGATGTTGCTTCATATTTTAGCTCTCTGATGTGCAATAACTACATCTGAATTCTGGAAGAAGTCTTCCTGTGAGTGGGGCATCAGTAACATCTTTCTCCCTTCTGGGGGAGATTACTTAGTAAGGATTAAGTTCACCCCACAGCCTTTCTTTCCCTTGGGTTGAGGTAATAGTAACTGTCTCTTCTGTGGCACCTACTCTCACAAAATGCAGAAGCTACTGTTTCTAAGACCATAGCATCTTCATTAACAGAAGCGTTAAATTTCAAAAGAATGGTTGGACAGAGAAGCAGCCTGACATCATAGCTTGTATCCTCCTAGGAACCTGGGGTTTCCTGCTACCTACAGGAAGGAAGCACTTAAAATAACTGCTTAAGTCTGATTTGGGCAAGTTTTACCTCCTTGCAATTCAATTGTCAGAATGCTGCTAAGGCCCAATAATAACTATTACACATTTTACTGGTGTAGAAACTGTAGCAATGAGTGAGTGAAAAAGGCAAACATTTCCAGCAAATCACTTCTCACTAATGACAGCATAAATCTGCAGTTACCCAGTTGACTTCAATGAATCTACTTTACATTTATGCTGGTGTAGCCAAGCACGAAATTCATTGTGGTGATTTATTCCATAGTTGAGATAGATCTAGCTTGGACTCAGTTCTGCACTTAGAAAATGGTCTGTGCTTGAAAAATTCCTAGTAATTGAAGACAGAATTCACAGTTGTGGAAAGTTTCCACAGCAAAATATTTTAAATGTTTCAGGGATTGCATTACTATGAAGAGCTAGATGTATGCAGCCACCTATGACTTAAAAGTGTGCGTTTTTCAGGTATGAAATAGTTCTTAGGACTTAACTGTAGGGAATAGTTCTGTAATGCTGATTCCTCCTCGCATTTTAACAAAGGCTTCAACTTCATCTTGCAAAGTCCCTGTATCTGTAATACAACTTCATACACCAAATCAAAAGCCATAACCTAAGAGACAGAGTTGAAGAAGGAAATGAAATAAATCCAGAATGAAATCAGTTGGTCACGTTACCTCCTAGTCTGGAGATAGAAACACTTTCATCATAATTACATAGGGATTATGGGTGTAGAGAAGAGAGAGTCAGACTCTTCTCAGGGGTATCCAGTGACACGACAAGATGCAATAGGCAGCACAAATTGAAATACAGGATATTCCACTTAAACATAAGTGGAATCCTCTAATTGTGGATAGTTAAAGATTGCTATTAGGTTGCTGCAAATTACCCAGTTACTCTTGATGTAAAGCAGTATTTCAACTTGTATAGAAGTCAGACCTTATAACAAAATCTCTTGTACATCATAGTTCAACAGTTTGGGTTTTTTTTGTTGTTGTTAAGATAGATCTGTCTTCAGGAAATTAACCCTTGTTCTACAGCTCTTATTCCACTTCTACAGAGAAAGTAGATGTACGCTCACTGTCTGCCATTGATAGCAATTGATGTTACAGGACAAGGTCATTTATGTGGAACCCTCCACCTCTCCCCCAAGAAATGCCTTATAATTTATTGAATGTTATTTAATATGTAAAGAAAACCAAATTGGTAAGAGTGTTGGACATTGTCTACTGTGACTAAACTCAAAAGGAGATTTTCTGCCTCCAACACTGGCCTGATCTGAAATTTATTTTAAAAAAAAAAAAAGAAAAAAGAAAAAAAAGAGAGAGAGATGTATTTCCACTGATTTCAACCACAGCATTGGACAAGGCTTCCATGTCAGAATCCAGGAAAGAACTAGAAAAAAAACCACAACAAGGTAAATCAGATGTTTTTCCCCTCAACTGACTACAGTCTCGACCCTTCCAATAGTTGCACAAGAGACGCTCTATAACAAAGTTCAGAAGAAATTTACATACCCATCTGGATAAAATATAAAATTCATTAACACCTTATGTTGTAGATGAGAACTGCAAATTTAAAACCTTTCTTCTTGCGACAAACTGGAGTCTTTTTTTGTCAGTAGTGTGAATTGATGTTTCCCATCTTTTACTTCAAGTGTTTGGTGGGAAATGTACAATTTGCACTTCAAAGACTCACTCCAGATTAGTCATGTGCTTTGCGGCTATAGGAAAGTCTTGCAATTGTATCATTAAAGTCAAGAGATTTCCATATATTTAAAGTGACAGGCTTACATTTATTTAATTCCATAGGAAGTATTAGACTGCATGTTGTTTGGAGCAGCATATTTGGTTCTCTGATGTATTTATTTGATCATATAAATGATGAGCTCCGTTGCAGTACAAAGTCTCGTGTGTGTGAAATATTTTACCAAACAATCTTAAAATAGGAGACAAACATAAGCCAGGCTCCACGGCCTAAAACAATCCTCTCAAAACATTTCCTCCTGCCTTTAGCCATTATTAGACTGTAAAATTTAGCTTTTAGATCTACATGGGACCAGACCAAAGCCTGACAACTTTAATCATTCAGTATTCCTGATGGAGAATGTCCCATCACAAAGATTTTGAGCATCTATCAAACCCTGCAAGCATTAAAATCTTTTCCAGTACACCTGTTAACAGAAGCAGCTCAGTAACCGTGCAGAGGCGCAGAAATATTTTTGCTTCCGATTCTTATCCTGCTTAGAGAATATTTCTTCACAAAAGGATTTGGAAAGCGAACGTGCCATGAAATGCTATCACAGCAAGTAGCTGAGGCGGCCTCGCTCTTGGCTGCTAAGTCTCTGCCAGAGCTGGGAGCCAGGCTGTTCCCACCTTGGGATGTGCTGTTCCTGGCACCGGTGTGCTGATTCCTCGTGGCAGGGACTACACATCTCTCCTACCAGCGACCGGAGCATGGGGCCGAGGGAGCTGCTCATCACCTCCCAGCTGCCATCACCCCTCACCAGGTAGAAATATATTTAAAAAAAAAAAATAAAAATGAGGCACTCTGACCTAGGAAGCAGGCTGACTACATCCTTCTGAAGTTGTCAGACCCTTGGGAGCATTACTTGCAAGGAAGTCTGGGACGTTACTATTCACAGGAACAGTATAAAGCATGGTGGATCAAACTGTGCCAGGCAATATGGGGGCCATGGGGCCTTCCCTGCTCCCTCCCCACCCAGCCCCGGCCCTCAGCCTCCAGCCACAGCCTGGCCATCCCCAGGGACCACTGCAGGCCCCAGTCCCACTGGGAAGACAGCCCTTGTGAGGGTATGGGGACAAGGTTGGGGTGAGGGTGATGCCGGCCAGGCGAGGCTCAGGGGCAGGGCTGATGGCAGCCCCCAAGTTGCTTGGGGCCTGGACACTGATTTTTCACCCAAGTGAAACCAGCAGATGTCTAGTATTTCTTTAGGCTTTTAAAGCTTTGATTCTGGGTTGTCCGTGTGCTGAGCAGGAGAGAGAGAAGAAGAGAGTCTAGTTTAGTAAGAACTAAACTACTTTAATAAAATATAAAGAATGAAATAATAAAAAGAAAATAATGAAATATATACAAAACCATATCAAGCTCCCAGGATGACAATCAGTCACCAGCAGGCACTGAGAAAGTCCCAGACTGGACTCAGCGACTGACAGGAACCGAATTCCAGATCTGGATTCAGGAATGCATGGATCAGGATCAAAGGCAGATGAACAGACGGAGTCCTCGGGCACCGGCCGTTGAAGAAAGAGGGCTGACCCTTTGGTCCCTCAGCTTTTAGACTGAGCATGATGCAGATGGGACAGAATACCCTGTTGGTCAGGTTTAGGTCACCTGTCCTGTCCGCTCCTCCCCGCAGGTGCAACTCCTCTGCGCTTTTCCACTTCCAATCCTTCAACAGGGCAAATAACAAAGTTGGTTGGTCTTAGTTGTTATAGCAATAAGTAGAAGCAAAAGCCTCTCTGCATCCCATGCCTTGGCAATCAGCTATAAACATAGGTCATCGCTCTGGGAAGGAGCAGTTTTCTGTACAATATGCTGTTAATTTCAGCAGTTAGAAGAGGCCTAGTTAGAAAGCAGAGTTACTGAACAAAATTGGTCCTGTTTTGTCTCAAACCAGGACACCATGAGAGCTTAATAACACCATCCTCCCCAACACAGCACTCCATTAGCAGAGGTGGTGAGGAATAGCAGAGATCTCCTAGCTCAGCAGGGATGGTTGAGCCCAGGCACTCTCTCCTCCAAAGTGGGAACGGCCACAGGCCCGACTTCCCAATTACCAGTGCTGAGTAGCTTCCTCTTAGTAAAACTAGGAAAATATTTCCCCATAAGATATAACAGATCAAGCAACAAGAAAGCTGGCAAGTCTGTGGGAGGGAAGGGAAGATGAGGGATTCCCTTCACAAACCTTGTTTTGGGGTAAGTCATCTATGTTAACAGTATGTCCAGCTAGTATGTCAAGTTTCATCACTGCAAAAGGCAGAGAACACAGAGAAATCTTGTAATGTAAAAGTTTTAATTAGACAGTCTAGCACAGCTTGGTCTGACTTGGAAATGTTGATAGCACTTGTAGTAAAATAAGAAAAGGAGACACATCTGAAAGCTCTAGTACTTTAAAACTGTCAGCTAAAACTGATTGTTAGGAGTAAAATAAATGCTATGGAGAATTTCTTAATAGCAAAAAGCTTTTTTCTCAAGGAACTCTGTCTTCTATACTTCTGCATTCCCCATCACTAAATAACAAGTACTTTGCAAGCCTTAACTCATTTATAACATTTCTGGGAGGCAGAGGAATAGCACTGTTTTTCATTTTACAGGTGGAGACCTGAGGCAGAAGGAGGGGAATGCTTTGACCATGGCCATCAGTTTGATTCTTCATTTCTGGATTCTTGGACCACTGTCTTAATTACTGGGCAATGCTTTCTATCACTACCATTATTCCCCTCCCACCCTCCCTGGTCCCTCAATTATGGATAGTCCTAGGTAGAAGCACTGATTACATTACATCAAAAAAGGGTAGGGTGCCCTTGCTCCCTAGATTGACCCCCATCTTGCTACAACCTCCTTTCAGGTAGCTGTAGAGAGTGATAAGGTCTCCCCTCAACCTTCTCTTCTCCAGGCTAAACAATCCCAACTCTCTCAGCCGCTCCTCATAAGACTTGTTCTCCAGACCCCTCACCAGCTTTGTTGCCCTTCTCTGGACACGTTCCAGCACCTCAATGTCTCTCCGATACTGTGGTGCCCAAAACTGAACACAGTACTCAAGCTGCGGCCTCACCAGTGCTGAGTACAGGGGAATGATCACTTCCCTGCTCCTACATCTATCAAGACTGCACCTTTTCCATTAAAGGGCAAGACGTGGCCTGGGGCTGAACTCAGTCAAATCAGCGAGCAGGTGCATTAATTCACAAAAGGAAGCAAAAACTCGCAGCTTATTATATTTAGCTATACACATATATAGTATATGCTCACTAGCTAACACCTTTACTGTCCCTGTCCCTGCCTCTTTTTCCCTGCACCCATCCCGATCCCATAAAACAACACCTCTTGCAACAACAGGTGTCTTAGCACCTCTAAATCACATGATTATTTTGTCTGCCGTGTCACCACAAGGAATTAACAGTCAAGGGAGATTTGTTCTACAGGATTTGCCAGAAAACTGTCCTGGGGAGCAGCCTAAAGAATCATAGAATCATAACAGTTGGAAGAGAACTTCAGGATCATCAAGTCCAATGGTTAACCTAGTACTGCCAAGTCCACCGGTAAACCATGTCCCTCAGCACTGCATCTACATGTCTTTTAAATACCTCCAGGCATGGTGACTCAAATGCTTCCCTGGGCAACCTGTTCCTTGATAACCCTCTCAGTGAAGAAACTTTTCCTAATATCCAATCTAAATCTCCTCTAGTGCAACTTGAGGCCGTTTCATCTTGTCCTATCACTTGTTACTTGGGAGAAGAGACCAACCCCCACCTCGCTACAACCTCCTTTCAGGTAGCTGTAGAGAGTGATAAGGTCTCCCCTCAGCCTCCTTTTCTCTAGACTGAACAACCCCAGTTCCCTCAGCCGCTCCTCATAACACTTGTTCTCCAGACCCCTCACCAGCTTCTTTGCCCTTGAAAATGCTACAAACCCTTAGTCACTTATAGTTTCCATGACCCTACTGTCTTAAGCCATCAATATCAAAGGAAACTTGGCACCTGTGGTAGGGAGAATCAGAATATGTTCCCAAAATGCTGCATTTTGTTTCTGGCCTTCTGTAAATGACTCTGAATTCCTTCCTCTTTCTAAACATGTACTACTTCATCCCTGAACAAAGGAGAATTATTTCCTCTGTAGAAGAAAATAATACAAGAAGTTTGCACAAATGAAACATTTCTTACTTTTCCACAGTCTTTTCTTGCAGAACTTTCTATTGAATGGTGTTCTCCACCAACACATATACATGCATATTTATACTGTGTCTGCATAGATCATATTTTTCCCAAATTCTGAACTCTTCTCCAGCTCTGCTGCATTCTTTATTATCTTTCCTCCTTGTTTGTAGGTTAAAATATTTTATTTTTTAAAAGTCTGTCTTTCTGCTAGATAAAACAAAAATGTATGAATTCAAGGAATCAACTATATTACTTCTGATTTGAACTTCTTTAGTTAAACTGTTCATAAAGCTGTACTGCTTATGGATTCTTAATACAAGTGGATGTAACCAGAGTTAGTCATTGCTTGCACTGAAAATTTTAGCACTTGAAAAAAACTGATTATAATGATCAGTCTCTTGGAATTTGTTTTATATTTTCTGATCCTTTTGTTTTAATACTCTGTATGGCTCTAATAAGATAAATGAATGCCTAGTTTAAAAGAAAAAAAGTGTTTTCTGCATTCTTCCTCCTTCGGAAATTAAAACCCCTCCAATGTGTTACAGATAATTGAAAAATGAAAATTATGTGCTCATTTTTAACTTAAAAAAGAAAACTCTTGCAGAGCAATTCAATCTGGGAAGTCTGAAAGATAAGAAGAGCTGTTATGCAGCATTCAGATAAGGCCTTTCCCAGTGCCTTGCAATCAGACAAAGTTTCTACTTGTTTTAATAGAAGTTTGCAGAAGGGTAGAGTGCTTTGATACTGAAAGCTTTCACATATATTGGATTCAATAAGAATTCCTATAGATTTTTTTTAATTGGAATTTATTGTTGGTAAGTTTTCTAATTTGTTCCAGAAAATGCTAAAATATCACAGTAGATTGAACCTAATTTTTTTTTCTTTCTGGGTTTTTGTTCTTTTTCTGTTATTACGTGACATCTAAGTAGCAATAACTCCTACTGACACGTCATAACTGAAATATTCTATTGCTCATATTCTCTTTCCAAAACCAATATGAACAATTGAATGTTATCTTCATATGGAAAAAAAACTGTAAAAGTATTCAGGGTAGACACGAATACTATTTGTGTAGTAGTAGACAAGAAGATCTATTATATTCTTTGGAAATACGCCTCCTGTGTCTGCTGTAATGAAAACACTGTGACAGGCACATACCTAGGCATCTTTCTATTGATTCACAAAACTCCTATTTACCATTAAGCTGTAATGATTTCAAATAAAACCTACAATATGGACTAAAGGTGTGCTTTAAAACATGTTTCTTTCTTGCAGTAGAACCAGACCATTCTCATACTCCTGCTTCATTTCATTTTCCCCAAGTTATCCCATACAACTGGTTGGAAGTCAGTGCAGTGAGACAGACTTCTGCAATTTGCTGCGTTAAAAGTGCTTCAGAGGCATCTTTTAGCTTACTCTTACCATGCAGATTCTTCCATTAGTCATTCCACTCCTTTAACAGTGTGCTGGCAGAATTTAGAAAGCAATAAACTACACTGAAGAAAGGGGGGGGGAGGGGGGGGGAATAAATAAATAAGTGGAGACAGGATATCTCAGATCAGCTTCTCAATTTAAGAAAAGCAGCTGCATGAGAAAGCTAAACTGCTGAAGAGACTGATCTGCGGAAAGCCCAGCTCAACTGGTAAGATTGCAAACTGCTCCAACCACAGCAGGGATTTCCTAACTCAGAGGAGGCTTAGACTGCATTCAACAGCAGTGGTAGCTTGACCTCAAAACTAGCCAGCTTTGGGACAGGTAACTGTAGCCACAGCAGCCAGGGCTTCAACTAAGCTACAATGACCAGTTTTGCATGTGTGCTGTGAACTAAATCTGGGAATTAAGCCGGGTCTGCAAAAGCTCTTTTCTGCTTTTGTTGCTATTATTTTCAAGCCAGTCTGTTTCCCAATTCAATTTGGCCATGTTGTGAAACTCACTTAAACAGAGTTTCAGGTTCTTTCATTTTTAGTTACTCAAAAAAAAAAAAAAAAAAAAAAGTGAAACAAGATCTGAATTGAACAGATTGATGCAGGCGTAAGACCGTTTCTTGAGAAAAAAAAATTTAACCCTACATACTCCTGAAAAGCATGTCTTCAAAACACTCAGGATGGAATGCTTCACAATGTAAGCATACAAAGTAGATAATTACTGGCTTGCTTACTCTTCTGCAATTTTCATTTCACTTTGCCCAGTGCTAGGCAAGAAAATATGGAGTAAGAATGACAAGGAAAACAAACCTGAAGTGCCACCCTTAACAAGTCAAAAGACATTAAAGATAGTTTTAATGATATTTTCTGTAATGACTGCAGTGTCAAAGCATATTGAAAAAAAATTATGAAGAGCTGCACAATAGGCACATAATAGGCATTCAAACCCCCAAACTTTGCAATATGCAAGCATATAATTAGGAGAATGCTACATAATAAACACCAATTAAGCCAGAACAATCACAAGGGGAATAACAAAATGAATACTAAAGCAGGAAAACCAAAGCCATCTGCACACTGAAAAATACCATGAATTCAAAACAGTCTGGGCTTAACTGAGTACCTGAAAAACTATTTATTACCAAAATGGGGAGGAAGGGGGGAAAGAATGCCATAACAACAACATTCTTTATATAAAATTTTCTAACTATGATGACATTAATATATAGGCACTACATAAGAAAGTGCTTCACAAGAGATACTACGGGAAAAAAAAAAAGAATGAACACCTACAATCAGTTGTTTAAAACAAGAAAGTTAGGTCTTCTCACTGCCAAGATTGAATTCAAATACTTCAATATTAACCTGACACATTAACAAGAAAACCAGGGTTTATTTTGCTTAATGAGGTTTAATGAGCATCTTAGTTCTGTCTCACCTGATCATAGACATGCAAAACATGGAGAGCAACAGTGTGCATCAATAACAGTTACTGCACTCTCTTTCTAACCAGTATCAAGCTGCCTCCTTCACATTCCGTTCTATTAACCTATCAAGTTCCTAATTACCATATCTAAAAAAAATATCTGCTAGAGACATATTTTATTTTGCCAAACGTGGAATGTTTTTGTCTCCTTTGACTGTTAGATAAAGGTCTCATTCTCATGAGGACTTAAATCTAATTTCACAAGGAATTAAATCAGTAGTAAAAATCACATCAACTAATATTTGTACTGAAGAAGTACCCAGCTAGTTATATTTAGTACGGCATCTGTCACAGGAAACAAAACCTTAACCATTAATGAAAAATGTGTGAATTAACTGATGGCTTTTCACAGGTGAGTTATTTACAGAACAGTACTTCTGTTTCATCTAGCAGCAGTGTTGCAACCCAACATACAACCTTTGGGTGTCTGTGAATGCAGGTAGCCAACAAACTAACAAATTCCCCTCCTGGAGCTTTGCAAAGTGATGGCATCAGCAATAACACCAAGGAAGAAAATAAGGTAAAAGGGAGGAAGGACAGCATGCAAGGAATATAGTTTAATTAGGCTACAGCTTCATGAAACCTGGGATCAATTCTCATCAGTAAGTCATTCTTCCATGACTGCCCCAATGTATTTCAGAGGGTGCTCATCAGTCCACTGACATGGTGGGAGTCCTTCAGACACTCCTTGGCTAAAAATGAAAGGAGAGATGATGACTATTATTTGTTACCCTGTGGCATCACAGAGAATAGGTATGTTGATGCCCTACACCCTCTTCCTGCCAGACCATTTCCACCCTGGTTTATCGGATAACCAAATCCTTGTGGTTCTTCCTCTACTGTGGATAAAATTGGAGAAAAATCAAAGCAGAACAAAACAAAGAAGCTTGACCAGCCCAGCACTGTGGGAAGAGAAAATTTCTTTCTTGCTCCTTTTCAATCCCTCGCAGAGTCCAACAGTCCTCAGTGAGAATCAACATACTCCTCTTCTGATCCGATAGGTGGGGAAAGTGAGGACTGAAACTAGCCTTTAGCAGCAATCATACAATGGTTTTGGTTGGAAGGGACCTTAAAGATCATCTAGTTCAAGCCCCCCTGCCATGGGCTTGGACACCTTCCACTAGACCTGGTTACTCAAAGCCTCAGCCAGCCTGGCCTTGAACACCTCCAGGGATGGAGCAACCACAACTTCTCTGGGCAACCTGTTCCAGTGCCTCACCATCCTCATAGTGATAAATTTCTTCCTGATATGTAATCTAAATCTCCCCTCTTCCAGTTTAAAACCATTACCCCTCATCCTTTCACTATGTGCCCTTGTAAAGAGTCCCTCCCCAGCTTTCTTGCAGGCCCCCTTCGGATACTGAAAGGCCACTGTAAGGTGCCTTCTCTTCTCCAGGCTGAACAAACCTGACTCTCTCAGCCTGTCTTCAGAGGAAAGGTGCTCCAGCCCTCTTATAATCTTCACGGCCCTCCTCTGGATGCTCTCCAAAAGGTCCACATCCTTCTTGTGCTGAGGAGTCCAAAACTGGATGTAGTATTCCAGGTGGGATCTCGCAATTGTGGAGTAGAGGGACAGAATCACCTTCCTTGACCTGCTGGCCACACTTCTTTTGGTGCAGCGCAGGATGCAGTTGGTCTTCTGGGCTGCAAGTGCACACTGTCAGCTCATATTGAGCTTCTCATCAACCAACACCTCCAAGTCCTTCTCCTCAGGGCTGCTCTCAAGCCATTCTCTGCCCAGCCTGTATTTGTGCTTGGAGTGTCATGGTCAAAAGGAACCGCGTGTAGCCATTACTCCATCCCTGCCATCTACATGAGGTGACTTTTCCCACTTCTTGTATAATTTTTTCTGTTGATTATTCTCACCTTCCAGGCAGATGTGCAACAGAAGGGTTCAGAAATGACCACTCTGAAGAAAACCCCAGACTCATTTTTTGTACTACATAAATAGAAAGGCATCCACATAAGGTGTTATTAGAAGATACTGGACATAGTCCAGGAATTGGAGATCTTACCTGGACAAGCAAGGTATTTTTAACTTTTTATCTTCATGTCTCTTGTAGACCCTTCTATAATATTTGTCTCTGTATTGTTTAAAGCTAAATGATAAATTAAATGTTGGAGTTCTATATTTTTGGTAATGCATGATTTCTATAAAATGAAAAGTGATCTGAGAAAATAAAATATTATACTCAACAATATTGATCAATATAAATTATACATGACTCATTTTGAATTACTTCTATAACCCAATATTCTCCTCTTGCTAGTGGGACTAAATTAATTATAACATTAGGAGCCATTGTACAAAGGTTAAAAACAGGCATGTATGCATTCAATCTACAGAAAACTAAAAAGTTTAGGTTAATGAAATGTCTGAGGAAGAGTGTCTTATTAATTAGCAGGTTCACAGTATTCTTCACAGCTATATTTTAGAGATGCCAAACTGTAATATATTAATGCTGTAGGCAAAAGCTGCATCTCCATCTAAAAAATCATTTCAAAATTATTTTATTCAATCTTGGATCTTTTTCTAGTGATTTGTATGCTGCAAAGCACGATCTCTTCTTCAAAGTCTTGCATGAGACAGAAACCAGTGCAATGTTTATGGCCCTGTAAATAATGGCATAAAACTACTGAAAGAGAGCTTTAGTTATATTTATTTTTTCAAATGGATTGCATTTTCAAAGTTTCATTAACATTGTACCTGATGTAGGTAAATGCTTATAGATTTTTCCCCTTCATAGGCTTTAGATTTGATGTTGATATAATCTCTTCTTTTTTTCTTTTTTTTTTGTTTTTTTGGAGGAGGAACTGATCCAAGCCCATTGCAATCAGCAGAAATCTTTCCACTGACACCACTGAATATTTAAAGACCTAGGAAACAAAAAAAGTACAGTACCCTGCAATCTAACAAACCTGGAGCTTTCTGCATAATATGCAGAGAAGGCATCGAGTAAGGAGTATTAGCACTAGCTATCACACTGCTTCAGTCCTTCAATTGTAACCTGAAAGCCATTCAGGAGTAGATATTGTAATGCTCAATTTTTTCTCTTTCCAGCCTTTGCCCTTTGAAGTTTGTTGATAATGTTCTTTTTCACTGGGATTGTTTTTGTGAGATGGACACTTGTATTTTTTAAGCATAAAGCTGCTTCCGTCACTGAACATCACCTTTAAGAACCAAGTAGTAAACTAACATTTGTGGTCCTGTGGGTTGTTTTTGTTGGGAGGAAAAATTGATGCTGGAGGGAGGTGCAGGAACGGGTGAGCTGCCAGACTCGCAGGCAGTTCCAGGGATGGGGACTTCTTGTTCTGTGATTGAGTGGGCAGGGGAAGCAGGAGCTACCCACTGAGCCAAGTTTGGGTGGCATGGCTCCCAGTAAAGAGTGTACCAGGGTGGAGAGCAGCAGTTTCTGGAGGCAGCACTTCTTCAGCTGACAGACAGTTCAGTATCCAGCTCTGACTTTAAACCCACTCATCTGAACTAGAACGAACCCCATCTGGCTCAGCCCAGGGGAAACCATGTCTATGAACAAGGTGCCCCAAGTGGACAAGCTCCTTCTTAGCAATTCAAAGTTCTTTTCACAGACAACACTGCACCCAAAAATCCCCCTCCTTTTCTGCAAGCATGCATCAGAGCTTGTTTTTGTCATTATTTTGATTGTCTCTCCTTCTGAAAGACTTCCTACATTTTTATTTCTCTCGCTTCACGCTGCTGATCAGGTTGAAGATTTGCATTACTTTCTGTCTTCATTCTTTGAGACGTGTCACCACTCTCCTCCTGGTAGTTACTATGTCCTCAAATCTACAAGCTTCCTAACCTATTCCCTATCCCAATAAAGGTGACACAGTTTAGCTGGAGTAGTTTAAACAGTAGGCCTCTGATACCAGACAAAATACACTGAGGTGGATTGGGTAGCAATTACATTTGTAGGAAAGGCAAAAGTCCAAATGGTTACCAGCAGTTCTCCCAGTGACTGATTGCACTTAGTCCGCATCACGCTGCATTGTCTATCAGTTCTCAGGGAAACACTTGAGGTCAGCTTCTGTTCAAGTCTCGACACCTATTTGTACATATTGGATAAAGGCTTTGTTGGGTTTTTTTTTTCTTTTTTCAAAAAGATGCTTATCTGCATATTCCCTGTCGCACCGACCTCTCCAAGCCTAGCCACTCAAAACAAACCCCAACAACCTGCAATCTTTTTGTGTAGGCTGTTGAACTGTTGGAGAAAGTCCTGGCCTCATTTAATCCAATGATATTCTTTTTCTTTCTTCAGTTTACCATATTTTATAAAATCTAGTTGTAGGTACTTAAAGGATAAACCAGAAAGATAGTATAGCAGGGGTGGGGGGGTGAGGGGAGGAGGGAAGGTTTGATTCAGAGACACTAAAAAATACTTTCTTTTTGATTGCAGAAGTTAGGGCAGTTGGACCAGATAAAATATGAATCAGAACAAGTCCTTTACTTGATAGAGCTATACACTGTACTGTTATGTAGTATATGTTTATTATATTTTTTTAAAAACTGGTTCTAGGTTAAGACATTTTTTAAAGTATTCTTTCCATGATAGGGACATACAATTTCAAAGTACATCTGGAGATTTTGCTGACCAGAACAGTGTTTATCCTCTTTTATTTCAGGAAGAAAGGAATGCAAAAATGAGAAAAGGAAAAAAAGCCCACTTTTTTTTTAAAATTAGACCCAGCTATTGATAATCAAGGGTGGCCTAGGGATCCTATTGACAAGTTAACAATAACCAATATGAGGGCTGAAGCCTTTATTGCACGCACATGCATAGAAAAGTATACAAGTCTACTACCAGGCTCAGAAGGAGACAGATCTTAACAGACAGGCAGAGTCATACTGTTTCTGGAAAATTTCCAATTTATATGTGTCTCTTCAATAATGTGGACCTACAAGGATCCCATGTGTTTTGCTAGTCAAAACATTGGGAAATATCCGAAATTCAGCTATCTTAAAATACGACAATATGCATTATATATACCACAACACCTTCAAACCATAAGCCCAGTTCCTGACACCTTTCAAACAGCCCTCTGTTCCTTTAAGGAACATCAGCTGGAAATTGAAGGCTCTAAAGTGAAAGAATTGTTTCGAATAAGAACTGAAAAGCTAAAGCCCATCTGCTCTGCATCCACAGTGAAGATGCCTTGCTATATTTTATATGAATAGGGGTGTGTCTTGGCATCTAATACACGACAATGCATGCACCTCATGTCGAGCAGTATGCCGTACTATGATTTACTCTCTGCCTTCCCCTTAGACTTGCCTGGAGGGTGGAAACCACAGACTAAAAGCATCCATGAGCATGGAGTAGATGGACGGGTGGGAGAAGATTGGTAGAGCTTTCAGACACCCTTTGCTCCTTCCTTATGCTGTGTATTTGTCTCTTAATTGGAACAAACGCGTAATATGCATATTATACACAAGCTAAGTATTTTATGACAGCTTTGAGCACAAAGAAAATCTTCGATCTTTGAGCAAAAAATACTTAATTGCTTGAGACTGCAATTAGGTAGGCTCCTGTTTAAGTGCCTACTTAATTCTCATCTTAACCAATCGCTTACATCACCTGGAGTTTAAGTGCTTTACTGAATCAAGGTCTGAAAACAACATAAACTGAAGTTGAGTCCTCACTTAGCCAAGTGCCTAGATCAAAATTTACACTCTAGATAAATTTCCAAACCTTAAGGAAATTTTGGGATTTTTTTGACATTTGACACATTTTAGAATAGACTTGGAGTAACAGAGTTACGTCAATAAATATTCAGATATAAGGTTGACAATTCTTCTACATTTTTAAAATTGAGAGTTTGAGGGGTCCCTCACATTGGTTTGGCCAACATCTGACTTTGTTTTGAAACACTGAGAAAGCCAGACTAGTCTTGCTTTGATATCATATATTTCTTTATTTCAACTACCTAGGGTGTTTTAATTCATTCTTGGAAATCACTTGCCACTTCTTGCCTATCAGAAGGCCACAAGAATCTACTTTGATTCCTGAAAATTTCCTCCCAATTGACAAAGAAAGCATTCTGAGGTAGAAAGAAAGTTTTAGCATCAAGCTAGTTCCATTAGACTCCTAGTTTGTGCAACTTTAAAATATATTTTAATAGATTTTTTCCTGTGGTAAGTGCAATAAACTTGAACACAGGAAAAACCTAATACCACTATGTGCAGGAGCTATTGCTTTTCACTTCTTAAAAAAATTTTTAAAAAATCACTGCAGCCTAATTCTCATAATTTTAGACCATTTTGTTAAAATGCTGCAGAATCTAGTTCACTAAAGATTTTTGAAAGAAATGTCTGTGTTACCTTACATCTTGCAGGGATTCATTGCCGTATCAGTTACGAGGAAATAACAACCTGAGTTAGAAGCACTTCAAAATGGGTAAAGTTCCCATCTTGAATATACATAAGCATATTAAGTCTCTGGAAAGTCAAGACTCCTAATCTTCCAGATGCCTTGCTTTTCCTTTCCTTTCTGAAGAATGTGTTCCAATTGCATTGCCTGGCATAGCCAGCAGGTGGGGTTCCCATCCTTAGAACACAACAGCTCTATATTCTTAGGCTATTTGGAACAGGTTGTCCAAAGGCACTTGAGTTACTTTTTTGTGGTGCAAACCCCTGTATGTTCAAGGAACTCTGCTGATTTAAGGTAGAGCTAGAGTTGAATAGAGCCTTCCTCTTTGGCCTGTATCTTTTATGTTTTACCCTTTCTGCAGACATTAGATTGCGTATCTACAGGTAGATGAGACAAGAGCTCCCTCCACTCCTGCTCTGAGCTGCTGGCCATCAGATGGCTGGTCTTGAAGTCACTCAGCAGCAATGGATGAGTCAATAAGCTTTACTGAGATGCTGGACATATCAATTTGAGACTCAAGGAAAGGTCTTTGTGGAAAAGTTCCACAAAAGTGGAAAAGAAGAGATACTGATACATAATGCATGTAACTGTCATGTTTGTGCTAAATTTTTATGAAGTATGCCTACTTCCACTGGTGGTGATCTTCATAAAGCCTTACCAAGACAGTTTGGGAGTTCCTGCTCCATTGCCTTGACCTACTCCAGGCTAAATTATTCACAAAGAGACAGCCACAAGACAACTCCTTCCACTCAGGAATCAGAAGGTAAAAAAAATACATCTTCATAATCTCTTGTATCAGTTCACAAATTATTTTTATTCAAATTTTAGTGTTTCTCTTTTTCCACTGCAGTGATACATTCACTGGAATAATTATGGACTAGTTGTAGCTGGAGTCTACTGACCGCAACAAGTTCTGTATAGCACCAGTGTAGCCTGCCAATTGCTTATGGTATAAATTTCACTATTTGAAACAGTCTTCATGACTACATATTGTATTTGAATAAATACTGAGACAGATTGATATGATTAAGAATACATGAATAAGGCATTATTCATTCATTAAATTTACTGTGCTTTGTTAGCTCTTACTCGAAATATTGGCTTACCTCTCTGCAATAATATTTAAGCAAATGTATTTTTCCCTTAATACCCAAAGTATTCAAAGTTCATTTGCCTTTAACTACCAAAAAAACCAAAAAGATGATCGCATTTCCCTTTGTTACTCATCTTAAAATCGCTTCTAACTCTATTGTCTGAACATAACAGGAAAACACTACCGCTACAAAGCCAGGCTTCTGTCCTTTGAAGGTGGCACAAAAGAGAAGCATTCTTGCGGTGATCAGGTTTTCTGCACGTTGCAGTTTCCTTAACAAGGTTAACCCCACGCTGGCATGCTTAACTATAGTGAAAGGAATAATTTGAGACGTTTTCTGCATTGTTGTTGGTTTATAGTTCATGTGAAAAGGCTGCCCTCTTCTGACAACTTTCTCATTTCTTCTAAAATCTTAACACATTTTTCTCCTCTTCATTTACATTTTATCCTTTGTTTCCCTGTACATTGTATCGGTAGGACCATTATCCCTTTTCCTTACCCTCATATTCTGAACAATATTAGAAACATAGATATGAGAAAGTTAAATACACTATGCAATTAATGTGTAAAGTGCACGCAGCTGATAACCATGATAAAAATCACCACCCCTCCATTACTGAAACAGTCAAGCAGGAAGCAAGTGTCTGGTATTCTGAGGTACAGTAGAAATATCAACTGCCACAGGTGCCATGCTTCCACTTTTTAAACAGGTGCCATCTTCTCATTTTTCGGATACACCCCTTGTACGGATACCTTTATCCCCAGCATTTTGGCAGTATTTGCATAAACCTTTTAGTTTCAACCAGGACCATCCTCACTTACGACATCCTAGTTCACATTGCAGAGCAGACTCGGAGCGTGCTGAGTGGGATGCTTTCAAATGAAATTACACTGAAATAGGCTTTCCAGGAGCACACCTAATGCACTCTGGTCAGCACAGAGCCAGAAAAGAGCTTGTCTGAGGACTTGCTAGAGCTAGAGCTTATGCTGAGTAATCAAGTTTCACACCAACGGTTAAGGCTACCGTTCCCCTGCCCGTGGGCCATGCTACTTGTTGACCACAGCCACTGTCTCCAGCTGCACTGAAGTCCCAGCAGATCAGAGACCTAAGAGATGAGCTTATCTAAAAGCTACCACGTTACTTTTTTAGGTCATAAAGCCCTTTGTCAGTATTCCTCTCCTACGCTCCTACTCTACACAGAAGGATGCAAGGGCTGAAACTGAAACTGGATTTTGATACCACAGTGCAGAACCTCTTTGGCAGCTGCAGGAAACCTAGGGCTCTGTGGCAGTAGACACCCAGGCTGCTTCTTCACCTTGTGCGAGAGGACAGGCAGTTCAGTCGGAATTGAGAGCAACAGAACGCACGCTTTTAAGAGTTAGCCCATTTTACACCCTGACCACTTAAGAGCCCCTGAAATAAGGCCTGTCTCCCAGGATTCCCCCTCCCATTGATCCCTTGCTGGGCTCACCTGCACTTTCCCTAGCCCAGTCAGTCTTGGTCCCATTCTGCACGCTGGCACACCTTCAAGAGGGGGGTGAAAAGCATGCCCAGGCCAGGAGGGCTTAGAGCATGAATGAGGGCACCAGCACTCCCTTGGGAATCCTTAGATGTAAACCTAAACCTCCCCGACGCCATGGACAACTAACTTGTACTCCAAACAGGGTCTTTTAACCACAAACTGTGTCTGCTAGGGAGCAGCAGCATATCATTTCCCTCACACTTTTTTAACAAAAGGCAGAATCTGTCTCAACTTTTGGTGTGGACCGTAGTTCAAAGCGTTAGATGTGCACCAGGCTTGCCCAGCAGGCTGACAAGGGAGGTGTAAGCATGCTTAGACCAGGGATGTTGATTGGCTAGGAGGTAGCGTCAAACTGTTCAGCACTAAGACAGATGCACACATCTGGATATGCTCAGAAGAAGTCTTGGGAACTTCAAAGCAGAAGAATAAGTTGAGGTACCTACTGAGTGCTGCCCGTGGCAGCTGTCAAATGCAGTAGGTGACTCTGGACTTCGCATAAGCCCTGACTTGGTACCTCTTTATGCCCCCATGTCTCAATCCTTCCTTCCTTCCTCACTCATATCTGCTGCACTGTATTGGTCCATCACTTGTCGTCCAGACATTAATATCTCATGTGATTATTAATTACCCTGAAATGCTCCTTTAGAAGTAACCCATAACTCTACCCAATTTGCGTAAAAAGAGCAGATGTTTTTACCGGGCTTTCTTCTTCCCAAAAAGACCTCTTTTCAGCGTCTCCCTACTAAATTGCTTTCCACTTAGCTGTAGATAAACTTAGCCATTAATTCCACCAACACATATCTGCACTTTACCTTATACAAATAAGTAATCCCAATGTGAAATCAATGTTTATCTGAGGCAGAGATCATAAACCACCGCCTTAACTGTATATAGCATCACTGAAATCAATAAAGCCATCCCAAATTTAACTGGCAAATGGTCTTTTTTTACATATCTTTAATCTAGACCATCTCAACCTATTGTGAATTGAGAGTGATGTAATGAACATATCCTGTATTATACATTGTCTTTTGTCTAAGCAAGCTACTGCTTACTCCAGCAACTACTAGTGCTTAATGAGTTTCTTGACATATTCTCCCTGTTATGTCATTTGAAATAGTACAGTTAAAAGAAAAGATGATGTTATCAAATACAAATCAAGTCTAACATAAACAGCAAAAGCAAGTCTACATTAGGTTTATAAACCTGTCAATTAATAATTTCATCTCTCTATGACTAAGCACTAAATATACATACTGTATTGAATCTCCCAAGCTTGTTGCATTTGATAGAAATAATTTAGAGTTCATTACAAGTATATACTAAGGAGATCTCTTTGGTATTACTACAGTACACTGATTAATTACAGAGCTTACATTTACTCATGGGATGTGCCTTGCTTCACATACTGTTCCTTATGGCTAGACATACTAGATACAAGCAAATTTCTAAAATACAGTTAACATAATTTATCATTACAAATTAGGAAGTGTTTCTTGACTGGGGAATTTTCCATTTTACAGGTAAGAAAACCAAAGCACAACAGTATCACCAGGCCACTCAGCAGCCCAGTGCTTATTGCCAAATACTGAACCAGGAGAAAATCAGAGCATTTAGGATAGATCTATAAAGAAAATATTTCATTCCAAGTCAAACTAGTCTGAAATGACTTATTTATCCAGTTTAGATTTTCTAAATGGAAATCGATTTGGGGTTTTCAGCTCATTATGAATTTTCTCAATGAAAACATGCGTAGTAAAATGAAAAATTTTAGTGGATATTTTGTACTCTGACAGAGAATGCAAAACGGTACTGCAATGTGTCCAACCTCTCTGCAGCTCTGATGCAGAAGTGTGCTCCACTGAACTATCATCACCACTTGCTTCAGAGCAGGGAACTCCTTGGAAGATTTTCATTTTCTGCTTGACCATGGCAACCTCCGCAGAGCTTAAGGGAGCTGACAGAATTAGTACAAAGTAGCATGTGGCAGTGAGCCATAAAAAGCAATTACAGCACAATTTTGTTGGTGCTGGGAGACACAAGGCTACAGTCCAAGTGCCTAGCCACTTGAGAAGTGCAATTATGGTCTGGAAATGCACTGCCTGGAACAGTCCCTCTTACAAAATGGAAATTACCAACTAAAATGGGAAATCAGGAAAAAAAAAAAGTTTCTTTCCTTCTCGCGTTGTTTATTGGAACCTCCTTACCAACCCCACTGCTTCTTTCCTTTTTATCCAAAGTTTAACCAAATCAAGGCAACGAATCCGTATTCCTGTCTTACCCTTTTCATAGGTATGTTTAGAATGTGTGAAGATATTATCATTATTACCTTTATACCGCACCGCTCTGCAATGTTGTTAGTTATGTCTGTACGTCTCCTTTTATCTTTTCAACAGCATCTTACCTCACATTTTTTCCATGCATTTATAATATAAAAATTCTAGGAAGGTTCTCAGTCCTCAATTCTTCCCATTTTCTTGCTCATGTCTTATGCTTTACCCCACAGCTCATCACGACTGGTTGCGTAGCCACCATTTTGCCAGTATGTTTATATGACAGGCAAAGGATGCATGAGGATGGTAGTTTGCTGCATGCGAGCTGTGACTGCTGCCTAAAAGCATATATTACTGCAAATTGACCTTTTCAAGGGCTGCAATACCAGACTTCTACCCTAATTTGGGGAGCAAGCAAATGGCAAAGGATATAGTTCATAGCAAAAATGCCAACCCCAGCAACTGCTGAAATGGTAGACTTTTATTTGTCTCTGTCTTTAAATAGAGTAAGCTGTTGAAAATCAAGTTTGTACAGGTAAACAATCCACAAAAGAGGGGGAAAAAGCACTCATCTGACAGCTACATCAATAATAGCTGTGGTAATAAACAAGCACTCAGTTCCATTACTGGAAAAAACAGTATATCTACCCTTTATGCCGCTACTTTAGAGCTAATACAATTTCATTAATTTTTCCAGTCATCAACTTGTAACTGAACATCTCAAGCAAAATAAAAGTTTATAGTCAAAAATCATATTGACATCTCTGTACCTCCATTCTTCTCAGTACTACACAAAATTAATGAAAAAAGAGCAAGGATATAAAGTTTTTAAAAAAATTTTAAATAAATAAGAACATATAAAAACATAAAACTTCAGAGAACTTATAGATATCAACATTAAAAGGAAATTTAAGGGGACATCTGATACATTTCTTTGCCTGAACATTTGTGTCGTCCATTGAAAGGTTCTAGTTCAAGACACTTGAAATTTACTCTCAAGTCTCTATGTCTTTTTAAAATGATTTAGGAAACAGGTATTTGGAGGCAAGGTGATGAAAGAAAGGAGCCTCAGAGACCTCTAAAGGGAAAGCTAGGTGTGATGAGAGCAAGGCTGGACAAAAAACTGCAGAATGAAAACAAGTAGAATAATAGCAGTTTAAAGAAAAAGGGAGAAGAAATACAAAAAAATCACCCATCTGTACTCATGCACATAAGCAGACAAAAATGTCTTTTCCTGTGTGTCTCCTAATGACTCCCTCAGAGGAAAGGAACAAAGAGGTATACAATAAAAGGAGAAAGCTGAGAAAGACACCACCTGAGAAAATGTATGGTAACATAATTACCATTGCTATAGAATAATTTTCTTTTTTAAAAGTCAGTCCATGAGTGAGTCTGTCCACAGTTCTGTATTTTTTTGGAGTGCCCAAGCACTTGCTTGTCTAGACAAATAAAAGCACGTGCAATGGCTGGCTTGGAGCTCTGCACGTACTGACCAGCAGGCTGGAGCTGCCTCTTGCAATGAAAAGGACAAAGTTATAACTCATTTTCCCTTCCTCAGGACACCGTCTTCCATATTCCTTCTAACCCATCTGTTGACGTTCAATAAAACTTACAATTCATACATTTTGGGCATCTCACTCTGACATTCAGATGAAATTGGTCAGTAGGTCCAATCAAATATTGCTGTCAAGACCAGGGACAACGGGGCCATAGGAAAGAACGTAAAAGGATAACATGCATAGGATTCATTTACATGAGAAACCAGGGTTAAGTACATAAAACAAGCTTACAGAAAAAATATACATATCTATTCTTGAACCAGTACTATCAGGAAAAGCAAACTGGCATTGAAAAACCTTTTTCCGAAATAAAGGACATCTCTACGTAGGGCTTATTCCTGATCACATTCTAATAAGTCAAAAGTTGTCATTAATCTCAGGCTGAGCAGCAGCCTTAATTCCAAGAGGCCCAAACAGAAACAGAATAAAAGTGCATTTATTTCATCTTTAAGTCATTCTCTTCAGAATAGGCTTTAGAATTGCTTCATATCTGAAACAGCGTTGCCCTATCCATAGTTTTAATAGAAAAAAACCTGAACGGCTGCAATAATATTCATCTACGATGAGCGTAAAAATAATTGATTTAAATAGGAAATTTACATATGTGCCCACAAATCTTATTGTTCTAGTTCTCAGAGACTGAGATACTATATAATGAGAAAATGTGAATACATTTATCCAATGAACATAGCACAGCAAAACTGCTGTGTATTAGATCTGTAGATCACATGTACAGTATATTAAATTTACTTAGTAGGCAGATAATTATGTTTCCATGTAAAAGCCATTCCAAATAATAAATAATTAAATATATGTATGACTTGACAAATAATGTGCCAGGATTTTGCAGATAATTCATATTTAATTCAGTAGTTGCTTCACTGCTAACAAATAATAATGAACAGACCATTGCATGTTCTCCACCATGATACATTTACTTTATTCAAATTTCCCAAATACATAGACATCTGAACTTTTCAATTACTTTCACCCTAAGGCACTCAAAGCAAGTAATGCATATTGCCAGGTAGACTCTTGAAAATAAATCTAGCTTATCTCATTTCCTTTCTCATTTTAGTCTTTATCCTGAGGAAGAATCAAAATGTCACTGCTGTAAGAGAAATTAAGTTAGTAGAAGCTCTCTCTTCATGCACCCCTCTCTGGGCAAGGGATAGGTTTGAAGGTCAGTTCCGTGTTCTCCATCAGTACAAAATCATATCTGCACAGCTGCAGCCTACAAAAGTAGATAAAGAAAAAAATGTACACAACAGAAAAATTTAACATTAATAGAAAAATATTTCAGTATTGGAATTATTAGACCTCCAGTATTTACCACCTCTCAGAGACAGCACTCAGGACAAGAAGAAATGGCTTCTTGTCTACGTTTACACCCTATTTTACTCATCACTACAGTAGTTTTGCCAGACTATGAACAACAACCAGCTGGCATCAGCTGGACGGTGCAAAGTGGCATGAGTAATAAATGTACCACATTAGTCTGAAATATGAACATGCACTACTTCATCCATTAAGGCTATTAATCTGCATTCAAAATAATTCTTTAGAGCAATGGTCCAAGAACAGCCCAATTCCTGTTAACACTGGGCCTAAACAATTTATTTTGAGTTCCCTAGGTATGAAAGTTTCTCTGCTTTCATTCCACAGAGGAAAGTAGAAAACCACATCATTGTATCTTCCAGCTCAATGACGGCACGTGTAAGAAAGTTCCATGCAAGAGGGGAATTTGTCATCTAAACACCTAGAAAACTCAGAACTGCATAATACTACATGAACACATACAGAGGTCACAAAGGGAGTCACACACACACAATCTTACTTTTTGAGGTCAACATTGATGCTACGTGTTTTAGGGCAGCAGCAAGTCATAGCTCTGCCCTTCATGTACTACTATAGATATGACAGTGAGAGCTGGTTTGAACAGGGAAATGACTAATATAGCTCTGATGGCACCTCTAACAGCATACAAGCTATGATACTTATTTGATTTAAAATTATCATCTGCTTTGCTCTGAATGGACAGATGTGGCTACACAAGACAAGCCACCTCCGACTGGGATGGAGCCTACAGTGAAACAGCTACATCCCGCCGGGCAACTGTTGTTGCCCATTAGTGTGAGGTTTCCAATCAGTCAAGGCTTCACCTATCTGTACGTGAAAGGACTGTTGGATTTCTATATACGAATTTGAGGCCCTTTAAGGACCCCACAAAGCTAAGACAGTAGATTTTATTGCTAAGAAGTTCAGGACGAATTCTGGTATTCTGTATAATGCAAAGCATAGAATTTCATCCAGTCCTTCATCCAGAATTTGGTTTGATTTGAATTTAATGGTTTATTATTATATTATTTTTGTAGAGGGAGGAAAAAAAAAAAAAGACATAAAAGCACAGAAATTGTCAGCATTTTAAAAGTTCTTATATAAGACTGTGAAAGAATTCACAGGACAAATTTCCAACCAGAGCAAAGTAAGATTATTACATGCATCCATTTCCTGAGCTTACTTTCAATATCTCATGTAAAAATACAATGCTGTATTTTAGCATATTTGCAACAGTATTTGCAACACAGCAACACAATGTGTTAGCATAGCCAGTTCTCCAACATCAGTTGTCACCTGGGAAGGGCTCTATCTAACAGCAAGGGACAAAATGCTTAGAGAAACCATAATGATGAACACTAGAAATAAAAACATGTTTTAAAACATACTCTGTATCATTTGAAATACAATTCATCTAAGCTTGTATTGTTGAGAACCAGGAATGCCTTACGGGAAAGTAGCCCTGAGCTAGGAGCAGGGTCTCCAGTTCACCAACAAGGAACAAAACACGAATAGTTGTTTAGTTAGGTAAGGCTTTCATAATCTCTCACCCCACGTGGCTTCTTGTCTGTCTTTAGAGCAAAGCTCTAAAAAGCTTTGCTTTTTAGTATGCCAAACTCTCTTGTTTAGTAGGGGTATTAATAAAGTCGTCTTTTTTATTACTCCGGTTCTGGTTTTGGTTAAAAAAACCCCCAAAGGTGGCTAGGATAAGTATCTTTGGGACATATACCTTACCCATCAATTGAGTGTGAATTGACTGACGGGTTCAAAAGCTTTTTGAAAGAACTGACACCTGGACACGCACAAGTTAGGACAGCTTTCTGCTTTTATGGGTGAGCAGGAATGATTTATCTCAGAGACCAGAAGAAGAGCCTGAAAATTATATATACCTTTTAGCACTCCCACATTCACACACCATCTGTGTGAACAATGGACCAGCCCAGCAGACAATTGTCAGTGACATCCCGCCAACTCCCACCGTCTGCTCTTAACCCAGATCTGGGAAGGCTGAGACTCCTATTGTCTTTTATCCCTGCACCTGTCCCCGGGTTTTTACCTACTACTTTGTTACATGAATAATTTAAATATTTTAAATGTAGTTTCTAGTTGATTATCCTGTATACAAGTAATTTTTGTAACTACATGTAACTAAATAAGGTAAATATAGGTAGTTATAATTACAATGAGCAATTATGTAATTAAACCAACCAATAGTGTTGTAACATCTGCATTTAAATTACCTTCACATGAGGATTCAATACACTATTTTCCATTGCTATCCAAAAGTATCTAATGTGCTTATGGCTGCCGTCTGATGAGGCTTGACGAAGGAATTTAGTGGATCCTATATTATAGTAACTCAAGTGCATCTTACTTTAAAACTAACAAGAGTCAGAGTAACAGGAATGAATACTCAAACCCAGTAAGGGCTGTTCACTAAAAATCTTTCTTATTTGCTAGATCGTTATCTGAAAAAGTCACAAATGCTTATAGGCTTGCACAAAATGTAGCCTCTGATTTATCACCATTGGGTTGAGAAAAAAGAAAAATTGCAATATGATTTAGAGCTTTGACTATCTCTTATCACCAAATGCTTTTAAATAAAATCATGCCACTTCACCTGACAACTTGAGACTTATGGCTTTTAACAAGTTAATAAAGTCTAATGTATATACTTTCTGGGATACTAGTTTGATTACTGAGTGTTCTGCTTCCTCTTGTCTCTCCTACCTGTCTTCTCTTCTTTCCCAGTGAATGTGAAATAATAGATTACTTCAACAAGGTTGCATAATTTTTACAAAGTAACATACCCAATTCCCACTAGACTGTTATCACATACCAAATCAGAAAGCCTTAAATGTTATTTCTCAAGTTAAAAAAATATACTGACTTAAGATTTATTTGCATTATAATATTATTCCCGTTCATTACTTATTGATAAACATTATTAGGTTTTATTTTAAATTCTGATTTGTTGAATCTGCCATTCATATGAAGCAAATAAACATAACAACTCTAAAATAAAGCACTCTTGCTACTCCTGGATATTTCTTACTATTCCATGTAATATGTTATTTTCACAAGATGTCAATGGAAAATTTAATTGCTACTGCTATTGTACAAGTAGCTCTGGAGATCTAAAAAATTAACACATGGCAATACTGCTGAAGTATTTAAAACCAGAAATAATTAATAAAATCTTAGTAATTACACTTAATTATAAAAAAATGTAGACGATTTCATTTTAAGTGTAGGCAAGCATAGACTGTGTTTTGATCTTGGAAGGTCTTTACCTTCAGCAACAAGACCAGAAACCTATTCCAGCCACACAAGTAGCTGGAGTGCTCTATTTCATATCTGAGTGTGAGAAGCTGTGTACAGACACATGATTAAAATGAGAAAAGTGCTTAATCAAATTAATTTTCTGGAGGAGAACCATGCAGGTGTAACTCAGGCTGGTTTATACCAAGTGGTCCTTGAAAGCCCATTGTCGGCAGACAGCAGTAGCAGTCTGCTGTAGCAAGCAACATGCATGACATCTACATCTACAAGGGTGCTGCCCACTAAATGTTACTGTACAGAGAAGCTCTTCCACATGACAAATTTGATCCTAGGTAGGATGAGCAGGATATTCACGCATTGAGGAATTTGTGATTTAAAAGAATCTATATAGGGAAATTTATGAGGAAATATCCTGAGCAGTTCAGTTGATACACAACTTTGATACATGACAAACACTTACCTTTCTGGGTTATTAAGAGATTTCAGCCTCATCTGGAGAATCCTAAGCTTGTGTTTTGGGCCTATTAAAGTCTTCGTAGAAAAGGTCAAGGAAATTTTTGATATTTTGTCAAGGTCTCGGTAAAATCCAGTTAGAATTTTGACTCTCTTATATTGCTGAAATGTTGAAGCTTCACTAAAGAAAAATATTATTTTGAGTTAGGGTTTTGTCAGCTGAGTAATATTCATTATTGCTAAGCATTATTACTAAGATCAGAAATCTTATAAGACATATCAACTCTAAGCATTCAGAATCAGGACATCTAGAACTGTATTCAAACCAGTACCATGCAAAGACCTGGGATAGTTCATAAACAGAGAGAGGATCATTGTAGTATGAGGAGGATTGCCTCTGATACTGAGCCACATCCAGGAAAAGCCGTGGCCAAGTCTTAACAACCTCGTGGTACTTTTTTGACTTACCAGTTAACAAGTAAAAAGGTTTAGGAAACTCAGAAAATTAGTCCTATAAAGTGATAAAAAAGATTAAGAGACAAAGCACAACATACCTATTCATCTCCGATTCTACTGTGTTCCCAGCATAATCTGTTATTTTAACTTTAATGAAACCTCTCCTAATGTTTTTATTCCAGGTAGTAATATCCAGTAAGTAGTTATACACTGCAAAAAGAAATAGCAAATAATTAGGTTCAAAGAATGACCTCAACAAGAAACAGATGTTTTTATCACCCTGTTAAAAGTATTCACTGTTTGATGACAGGAATAGTGACTTTTTACATCTAAGTTACCAGCTCAAAGCAGAATAAGAAGGCTATTGACAAAAATTAGGTTCCATCAAATGGCTACTTGGAGTTCTGCATAATTAGTGTATAATTTCCTCCAGTTCTTACATGGAAAGAATTTGCATCAGAAAGCTACCATCAGTATTAGCATAAAGAGTTTGACCTGCCTAAGGAAAAAATGGATAATCAAGCTCTAAATAAGATCTACAGGTTTTGACAAGCTCTGTGAAGAGGGAAAATTCAAGCTATTAGTGTGGCAACACTATCAAATTACCGACAAAAGTGACATGTCCAGAAAACAGCTGAGGTGCACTGGCAGAGAGAGGGGAAGAACAGCATTGGCACAGGCTTTATGTATAGGAAGTGGGCAGTTAGCCAGGTGAGCAGATTAATCGGGTGGTAAAAGCTGAAGAGAGACATTATTCCTCTGCCCTGCTTGCCCAGCCTCAGCAGGTGCAGCAGGACGAGTCCTCCAAGCACCCTTCCTTCAGACAAGTCAACCTGCCAAAACCTCTGTGTGGATACTAGAAAAACTGCACAGGGAAGACTGAGGAAGAGGAGAGGGATCTGATTGCTTTTCCACGCTCCAGCTCCTTCTCCCCCTCCCCTGGAGGGCTCATGGCCTCAGGAAAACAGGCTGGGTAGCTGGGGCTGGCACTCTCTGCACTGGCACGGAGCTGACGTGCTCTACTCTGTCTTCAGAAAACCTGACCTGGTCTTCTACTGCACTTCTGTAACCATCACCAATATCGTAACCGTACTATGGCTACCCAGAGAAAACAACACTTTACTACTCCCAAAGCATGGAAGCCCTTCAAACTTTTGTTTGTTTGGGGTTTTTTGGCATGTTGCTTTTTAACATTCTCTCCTAAAAGGCCAAGCCTCACCCCACATGAAAAACTTTTCCAGCTCAGGTTTACAGTTTCACTTAGTTTTAAGACCTCTATTTCCTCATGTTTTCAAATACTGAAGAATTAAAATAAGGCTTAAGTTAACAGATACCCTCTTTTTCAGAGTGGTTTAGCAGACTTATTTTTCTTCTTGACTTTACATATTTTCCCTTAAATTTATGCTGTCATTAAAACGTTTCATGTTCCTCTCCATGTGCCTCCTCCTGTGTTTGGTGGCATTTCTCCCGCTCTTTTCTCTCTTGTAGCACCCCTGTACCAGAATACTATGCATAATCTTTTCCTTCTGCAATGTACTCTTTCCATCACCAGGATTCTGCCTGCTTGGATTTTTGATGAATGCCCAGATTTTACCATGTGTGAGAGCAGACGCAAAGCCGTATTTTTCTGCAGGAAGAGTGAATGAGGAGACAGACTTCGCAGCCTGTGCAGCCTTGACAGCATGGAAAAGCAAAGCCCAAGCAGACAGGAGCAGGGGAGAAGAGTGGTAGCAGGTTTGGGTTGAGCTGAAAGACCACTGGGAATAGGTGTTATTTTACGTAAAATCCATCACATCTCCGTTAACGTCTCCTTGGCCCTTTGGAAGAAACAGTGATGTAAGTAAGCATGATTACCGCTATAACAAGAGACATTCAGTCCCTGGTCACAAAACTTGCCGAGATGATAGAAAAAGCTAATGGGAAAATTTGACTTCACTTGAATTCCCTGTAAGCCAACCCCCATACTCCAAATCAAAGAACCTTAAATATAAACAATTAGAAGAGTGTGCTAACATTTGCTTAGGGTGGTAAAGTCTGTTAATAAGTACAGAAATTAGATGAGAATCTAAACTGGACCTCTACATGAATAGATCATTACCTAAACTGCTGCAGATAAAGCACGTGTCTCACGAGTTCATTCCCATATAGTATAAAGCTGAAACGGTCAGCTAGGTTTTCCCTCCACCATTCTCCTCCTAGGGAGACATGGACTTCCAAAAGCTGCAGTAGCTTTAGCTCGCTGTGGGGCGCTCCCCTCCTGGGGTGGAACACAGAGGTGTCTCTTTTCCATCCCTGAGCCAGGGCAGTCTTGCTTCCCACTTTTGCTTTCCTAAAATGTGAGCACTGATCCCATCTAAGCAGTTTCTCTCCATCCAGCTTTTTCCCTGTCACTTGATTCTCACTCTGGTTTACTTCCTCATCCTGGCAGCCCATCCCATTACTTTTAAAGTCACATTTCTTTCTCAGTTCAAATGTTGCTTACTCTTCTGCCACAATCGTTCCCCTTGTTCCTCCACTCTGCAAACTGACACTTAGCTCATGGTTTATTACATCATTTTACACAGCAGCTAACTACTACATGCTTTCACTCCAGATCAGGTAACAAATAACAGCCATAACATTTCACAAAGAGTTTGTTATATATGTATTCAGCCACTCACTGCAGAATGGGTCTTCATCTGAAGTATCAAAATAAGTTTTCGTTGGTGAACTCTTTGGGATTAACATTTTTTTCCATCTATCAGCATAATAACCTGAAATCCAAGGTTTAAATATTTAATTTCAGACATTTAGCAGAATCCTGATACACATACAATTGCACCAAAAAAACCTCACCCAAGGTGCCAGATTTGGCTTTAATTTTCTTAAACATTCTCTGAGAAAGTAAATTGAATTGGAAAATGCAAGAATCCCCTGAGTATAATAGAATGCAGAATGCAAGTATTTAATTCTTCTATTAGTATCATTAAAATTTTCATAATGTTAGAATCTCTTTAGTCTAGAGTACTAACTCCAAAAAATACTGTTTATAAACTCCAGCAGAGGTAATAAAAACAAACACAAAAATGTAGCCCACATATTTGCAGAACCACAGAATCATAGAATTGTTTATGTTGGAAAAGACCTTTAAGATCACTGAGTCCAACCATTAACCTGGCGCTGCCAAGTCCACCACTAAGCCGTGTCCCTAAACACCACATCTACACACATTTTAAATACCTCCAGGGATGGGGACTCAACCACTTCCCTGGGCAGCCTGTTCCAATGCTTGACAACCCTTTTGTTGAAGAAATTTTTGCTAATAAAATTAGGAGAACAGTAACAGAACAGCTTCAAATTAGGTAAAATTTTTTCCTTCCTTTTTTGAATCACTGAAGTAAATATTTTTAAATCCCACAGTCTATAATTGTGGATATTATTTAATAATACGTTAGATACTCTTTAAACCTCCTAAGCTTTTGGATGTAATGTAGAAAGCATTTTTTTGTTGTATGCAATTCTATGCTTATTGTCCTTGAGGCTTGATTACAGTCCTTGTTTCTAAAGCGGTGGATCCTGTTCTTTCCCTCTTGATTTCTTTACCTAGATTGGACAATGACAGGTGGTTCTAAGCTGCAGAAATGTCACTACAAGGCAGCAAGCAGGAAAGCTTGCAGTAGAAGGTTGCTGTTTCTCCTCTCAATTCCCAAATTCAGCTGCTTGCCATTTCCTCATAGGTTGTACAGTTATTAAAAAAAAAAAAATAGATGGCAGCTGACTGGTCAAATATTTCTCTCCCTCTATCTCAGGCATTCTGTGTAAATGCAGCAGAAGTAAATGCATAAAGAAGTTCCTCCTCCATCTGAACATGAGGAGGAACTTCTTTCCTTTGAGGGTGGCAGAGCACTGGAACAGGCAGCCCAGAACAGGCTGGTGGAGTTTCCAACTCTGGAGACATTCCAAACCCGCCTGGATGCCATCCTGTGCAACCTGCTGTAGTGGGACCTGCTGTGGCAGGGGGGTTGGACTAGATGATCTCCAGAGGTCCCTTCCAACCCCCCAACATTCTGTGATTCTGTGATCAGACATGGCTAATAACGCTGGGGAAGTCCTGGAGTCTTTCTGCCCTACTATAAGGTCCCATTATTGTTGGGGTTTATTATAATATATTATACAAATCTGTCTATCCTTTTTCTTCAAAGCTGATCTAACCAATATATGTAGGGTGTATGTCCTATTAATAGAAAGATATAAAGAAGCCAAGGTAAGAACTGAAAGTTAATTTGTATTTAAATACTTTAAAAATTTCATTCTTAAGAAAACCTTGACAACTAGGAAATGCTCACACTGTTGTAGCTGTTTTCAAACTGTCCCCAGATCCTCTCTAAAAGCAATAAAACCCCAAACAACTAAAAACCCCTCCAAATAAAAGCTTGATTCCAAAAGAAGAGCCAGAGAAACTGAGAAGTTGCTATAAACATTATTACTTTTAAATATAAAACGAAGGTATTATTCTAGGCATGATAACACACTATGAGTGCCTAAAGTGATCAACTAAGTGGAAGCAGTTTCTCTGTAGACAGGAAATACTCTGTGAATCCATTTCAGACTGGAAAGCATAATAATCAAAGATTAGGAACATTCAGCACCTGTGTCTAACAGAGATAACTATAAAGAAGGCAAAGCCATAGAATTTAAACTATTATAAACAGTATGCAGCTCTGCATGCATCAGTCTCTACAGATACCTTAACAGGATACTGCAGATCTCTGGAGTAGCCTCAGAAAGAGGTGCTCTGGATTTCCCGGAAAATCTCAGACAGCCCAGAGCAGACACCATAATGCTTACCCAGTACTGGGCAGGACTTTGGCTGAAAAGCTTCACAATCAATACATTTTCCTCTCTTGTAATCCAAATAAGAGTCACAAGGATATGTTATTATGCTGCAGCTGTTTTTCAAGGATGCTAAGAAGAGGAAGACAGATCTTTGATGGTCACACTTAAAATACTTAAGTCCTTCAGGAAAGAAAAAACAAAATATACAAAGAACATGTAATCATTTTCTTTTGTGAAAGAAAAGGTTTTATCAAAGTAATCCCATTTACCTGAGTCATTCTTAGTTAGCCATGCTTTTCTTCTCTGGTTAGTTGACCACCAAGTGTAAAAAATGAATACGCAACATACCAGAAGAAGAAATGGAAGACTGTTTTGAATATTACAGGTACAGAGTCTAGAGGGGTTTATATGCAAGAAATAGCCTGCTAAACCCTATCAAATTTACAGAATTTGTGTTACAAAGCATGAGTCTGAGTCAAAATTTGTCTCGTTGCAGCCAGTGCAGAATGTTTTGGCAGAAAAATTATGGTGAGGAATGCTTCAGAGATTCCTCTCTCTAGGCTTTTTGGATAACAGATTCATTTCTCACCTAGCAAAACAGACTAGGAGAATTGTACAGATGAAGACGATCCTGAGTCTTAAGGGATCCTCCCATACTCATAGACACACAAGTGGAAGCCCTATGCCTTCGCAGCAGCTCTAATTCCTAGCAGCAGTGTGCAGACTAGTAATAGAAATGCAGACATACACATATCCAAAAACTGTAAACAAAAACAATGGGCAGCAACCTTGCCTAAGACTTATAGAGGTTGAAATAAGCAAATTTCTGCAGCAAAAGATCATGTCATAGAACTGTTTTCATCTTGGAGCCTAAAAGACCTGTCCAGAACCTAGTTCATCATTGCCAGCCAGAAGGAACCTAAGACACAGTGAAGACTTGAAAACCTTGTCTTCCATGTCATACGTGAGTGATTCTGTCCAAACCACTTGGACACAAACATCCTCCCCCAAGCCTAGCCATATATAAACACAGAAAAATAATGATTGCTATATGGAGATTGTACATATATCATAATAATTCCATCATACCAATAATAATGGTATGGAGGAGTGTGTATGCTGATAGGAAAATCTTTATTTAAAAAAAAGATGTCAAATGTCTTTGTTATTTCTCATTTGCTAAGTGGGGATGGAAATGAAAGAACACAATGCCCTCAGCTCCCATATTACCGAATATGTGTAGTGTCTGTTTAACCTTTTTTGATTCGATCACAAACTCTTTTCTCATTAATTGAACACATTTTTATTTACCACTGAATACTGTTTGTGGACAACCAGGCTGATCCATTCCTCCATTTGGATAGAAATCAATGGTTCCTAAAGGTTTCTTGAAGCCTAGTGCTAAAGGAAAAAAACATCATGAATCAAAAAACCATAAATAGAATTATGCAGTCAATCATTTATCATTACATTCATTACAAAATAATATGGACGTCTTAAAGAAAATTTTTGCAATTATACTGTTCCTTTGTTCTGTAAATGGAAGTCACATTGAGTTAAAATCCATGGATTTTTTTTCTTCTAAGAAAATCATACACATGTAAAGTGCTGTACACAAATATATACAAATTTGTGTAGGATTCCTACTGCCACAAAAGTAAAAGAAAAGAACAGAAACAACTATTTAGTGCTGTAGTTGAGACATTATTTGCACAAAGAAGCTTATGAAATTCATGTTCTCACCAGCAATCAAAATTCTTTCCCAATGTAATCTCTATTAGAGTAAGATTTTCCATTTTTTGCACGTGACATTGGGTTCTGAGCTACACTAATATAAGCAGTATATCAAAGCAGAAAAATCTGTATTTGTCCTATAAAAGATCATGAGTAAGATTTAGCTCAATCTGACCCACCTTTCTTTTTACCACACATTATTTTTATTCACACAATTGGAACATTACAAAAATTGGTATTTTACAGCTCACATATAAATTTGTATAGTAAAATGCTTAATTTTTAATATTATTAAAGAAACTGATAAGAAACTACACAAATAACGGGACAAGTGTGGTAAGTTTGAAAGGTTTACTTATGGTTTTGAGAAAATGTTAAACCAGACTATAGCATGAAGCAAGTAGATTTTACAATGTTCTTCATTTTAACCTTACGATAATGTGACTTAGAATTTTTAAGCAGTGGATACGTAGCGTACTAATGTGATACAGCTGAGACTGGCTGTCTCAGAAGGGACTAATTCATGGATAATCACGTGCTTACAACCTCTGTGTTCACACACACTAGCACAGCAAAGGAATGCTAATGCTAAACTATTTTGCAAATAGCAGTATCATAAATTAACACAATAGACACACTTCATTCAATGTGCAGACCTGGGTTTTTTTTGTATTCAGAAGGAATACGCTATAACGAACAAGACAAATCACAGTGGTTTAATCGCTACTTTCGCATGACATCAAATGGACTCAAGACTATATGGTTATCTACATATGCCTTCAGTTACTTGTTGGACATAAAAGTTATTTCAATATTTTAAGGTTCAGTCATGAAACTTCACTCAGTAACATGGCTACTCCTGTTAGAACTGAACAAAACAGCCCATCATCGCTTAAGTCATTAGCAAAGATGAGTTTCAATTTCTTGTTGAATAGGCATAATAACATACAGTATGATTTCAAAAGTATGGACATTGCTATAACGCAACAGCACAGGAATCTAACTGATAACACAAAATATACTTCTGCAGCACTATTTGGATGTTACTGAAATAGCCTATCCCTTCTCTTTTGCTTTCCTGCCTTTCCTCAGCTTGAAATAGGAAAGTTAAGGCTATGTCATTACCATCAGTATCTGAATGGATTACATCAACAAACTGTGCATCAGTACGATCCAGTCTCCTCTCTGGGGGTTCTCGAGTGAATGAAGGGCCCGCTGGATCAAGACCTAAATGAAAATAACACTAGCATTACAAATCCTGGCCTCTGTTTCTCCAGATATATACAAGACTGACATTTGAGCATTATTCATCAATGACTCTTCATCTTCCTGGGATAATAAAAAAAATAAAACCCAGTATAATTCTGCTCGTTTCCATTCTTCAACTTGCTAAGCAAAGCAAGGGTTCCTACCAAAAGACTGATCAACCCATATCTTTGAATTTCTCACTCCCCCTGAACAGCTGTGCTCATCTCCCAGTTCTCCAGATGAATTATAAGTCAACAGCATTAGGGATCAAATCAGGGGAATTAATTCTGTCCTTTTCCCCAGAAAATGCCATACATATTGCTTACATCATAAAAATAAAATGTACAATATAAATACTATCACCAACAGAACACAAGATGAAGACATCTTGGATGGAGAGACAATTTCAAACATGCCTCAATCATTTTATCAGTTGGTGTTGAAATTACTTACAGAAAAACAATTCTTACACACAGCTAAGTATGTAATAAAATAATACTATGTATAAGTATGTAATAAACTAATACTAATTTTCGACCACATTTTCACCTGAAGGAGACTTGGAAATCTTATATTCAAAACTCAGCTATGAGAAAAGAGATTCCAACTGAGATCCACAAAATGCACTTTATATCAAGGAGGAGGGGATTTGGGTGTCAAAGTATTTGAAGTATAAACACTGCGTATTCTCATTCATTTTAGAGATAGTGAATTATTGTTGTGCAGTCCTGAAGCCTGATAATTTTCAAGATGGTAATTTCAGTCCTTCACAGGAAAGCAAAACTTATAGCTGATGTTTGCTCTGTTCCTATGTTGTTGACAACAAAAGCATAGACAAAGAGAAAAGAAAAAGCAGCAAAGATGGAAAATACAACTGTCAAGGCAAAATATATTCCTACAATTAGATAACTCCTAATTACATTTTCACTGACTGACAGACAGGGACAGTGTATGACCTTAGATTATCCAAATTTGTATTATGATTTAACTGCTAGATGTGCTTTATGAACTAGTCTAGGAAGTTTCTCTCTCTGAAGATCAAGATAACCAAGATCAAAAACACCACAGAGGATCATGGAATGCCAGGATTACACATTCATAGTACCCCAGGTGACAAAGGTCATTGTTTTAGTCCACTAATTCGTTTCATATTGCGGAAATATGCAAACTGTGAAGAAGAAAATACGTTTTTCTTTTTTTCTTGTAAATCTCATTTTGCCAACATTTTTCCAGTTTGGCCTACTAGCTCAACTTGTTTGACAGAAAAAGTATCAAAACAACCACATAAGAGGTTATGTGTTACTATAAGAAAGTGATTGAAACATTTCATATAATTCCATTTAACTGTGAGCATCTGAGTTCAGAAATTACATGGTCAGTGTACAGAGAGGACACACACCTGCTAGCCTAGCATTGCAACCAAGACTGTCCTGAACCAGTGATGCCAAAAAACTCTGAGGATTGCGCAAAGTGGAAACGAGTATTCTTAACAAAAGGAATATAACTGGAGTCTATCACACTCTTAGAAAATGCACTGACTTTCAGATTACTGTATGAAAAGGGGAGGAGTCTCTAATTCCTTTTCTTAAGGCTGACGACTGGCTCGTCTTACGTTTTGTGAAAAAAATTACTAAAGTACTCTGAAGAGAGGGTTTCAACCTATGAGTCTCAAGGAGAGGTTACTGCCTCCTTCCAGCCTGAAAACAGCTCTCTCTTAAATCCTAAACACTATCGGGATCCAACAGTCCCTTCCCTCCTTAACACCCTTCTGACAGCTAGCTTAGCCATCCTCCTTCTCAACACGCTAGCCGCGGTGAGTTTTGCGCTTTCACCAGAAGAGGTACCTGGAGCCTGTGCGCCCAAATTAGCACTGTGGTTTCTGCCCGAGGAACCAGCATCTACAAGTTAATCCTAAACTTCATGCGGCCCTGGTCCCGAAAGAGGTACCCACAGGAGGCTGCCCCAACTTTCACTGTATGCACCACTCCCACAGGTGACAATGCTGATGAGGTAAGATTTGCAGCATCCATACACAGGCCGGACACCTGCTTTTAGCTCCCCGTAGCAAAGAGCCCAACATACTAAAGCCCAGGTTCCAACCCATAACAGGTTGGAAAATTTCAGCCGCAACTTATGTCCTGAAGGCAGACTTTTGCAATTTTCTGAACTTCTATCATGGACACATTTTTCCTTATGTATGTTACTAAAGAATCAGTTCTCATTCATCCATATTTCAGTGATAGCATCTATGTGATTCACAGTTATGACAACAATACAAGGTGCATTAAAATGTATGTATCAGGATTAAAAGCCTTACCTGTAATTCTGCCAATTCTGCCATTATATTTCTGGCCAACAAAACCAGCTATATGAGCCCCAAGACTAACACCAATCATATGCATAGTGTCAAGAGAAGCTCCATCTACCTATCAGGGGAAAAAACAAAAAAAAACAACCCAAACAAAGCCACAGTGATACACATAGTTAATTGAACAGACCTCAGTAGACTGATTTAGTTTTCACTTTTTGGCGGTACTCTAAGTTATATTTCTAACTCTCTAACCTTAAAAACAAATGAGATTTACAATGTTCTTTTCTTTTGAAAAAAGTTTGACATTCTGTATGAGTTAAAATGTAGTAATTATGAAATTCTTTGACTAGAAAAATGTAAAAAGGAAGCTTGAGTCACATTTCTCCTGAACCGTCACACGAGTTAGAAGGGGAGTTTGGGGAGGGAAGAGGAAGGTATTTACCAGATACAAGAAAGATGAACCAAAACTATGAACTAGGGGGAAAAAAACTAAAACTCCCCCGCCCTATCTTTAAGATAAAATAAATTTAAAACATAATGCCATTAACACTTATGCCACAGATCTGCTGAATACTGGTGCCAAATGCAGAAAAGCCTTAAGATGCCCATTCTATAAAGCAGGCAATACTTAAAAAAATAAATAAATTACCAAATAGCTCTGAAAGAGTATTAGCAGACCTGTTAGAATCTCTGCAAAGTGATGGGATGATATGCGGAATCTGAAATACTAATGCATCTCAAAATGAATTAACAGAGGTCTCATGACAGCTTGCAAGTATGAAACTGATAGCTGTAGGACAAAACATACTCCACCACCATCACTTTGATGACTTGCACAAGACTGGCCCAGGCATGCCCTGCAGACATTGCTTTGCCAAGCAGATCTGTAACCTGGTTTTTACCAAAATTAACCAAGAAATCTGCATCAAGAAATTTGCAAAATACACCTTTTAAACCCACTCTGGATTGGAGACTGTTCTCATAGTCCTATTTTATTTTTTTCTATTCCATAACAATAAAGTTACTGTCATAATCACAAATTATTATCACTATATCTAGTACCAGAGGGCAGATTCTGATAGGGTATCTCTTCTTTCACCTCATCCTTTCCCAAAATGCTGGGGTTTTTACTCAAATTTCATATGAATATTTTCTTAGTGCACAGCATTCAAAATTTCTGAGAATGGCTGGGAAAAGAATTGGTGAGAAGAAAAATCAAGTGATAAATCTAACAATGCCATACATGAGATAACATGTTTTGTTCATTTGGTTAAGGAATAAATCTAAAGCCCAGTTAAGACCACTGGCATCAACAATTGTTTCAGCAGCTCCCTCTAGAATCAAGAAGGTTATATCATTTTAGAACAAATATTTATATATCTGAATGATTTTTTCTTTTAAAATCTTAAGCTATAGTACTTTAATAGTGAAAAGAGCAGTGTAATGTTTTTGTAGAATTTTAATGCTGCATACTATTTGAACATCTCCTATTTCGCCTCCCCACTGGTGCATTCACACTTTCCAAATGACCTAAAACCTCCATCTAGCTAAAGAAATCAGATGTACTCTTAGGCATACTTCAGTGAAAGGGAAATAAGAACTCAGGTGCAGTTAAAGATATGCAGTAATAACTGCATGCAAAGCTAGGAAATACCTTCGGTAAAGAAACATCATTCAATATTGTTCACTGGGCTTCTCTTTAGACCTATTTTAAACATCCATTCCCATCCAAACGATGCTATTTAAACTTAGTCAGAACAGGTGCAACTCTCTGCCTTACCAGCATCTGGTCAACATAGTTCTTCAGTATTTCTGCAGCTTTCCTGCAGTTTTCAACAGCAGTTATATAATTCACAGTTGTAGCACCACGATTCCAATCGACTACAATGAGATTAATATCCTCTGCAGACAGTAAAAGCGTCTTTATGTCACCCAGCCATGCCGGTGGAGATCCTGTTGGTCTGAAGCCGTGAATAACAAAGACAATTTTCTTGGAGGTATTAAGGTATTCAGATGCAGTAACATTGTGTTCAATGAGTCTCTCAGAACAATTTGAATTTTCCCTTGTGTATAGCAGTAGCTGGACTTGGAGTTCTGTTCCAGACAAAGCATTGCCTATATTAAGATCTGTAAATTCAGGACATTTTTTCTCCTCATCTGAAAAAGACAAAAGATGGTCATTTGATGAGTTAGACCACCTGAAATACCACCTCTTCATTTTTCTTTCCACATTTTTCCAGTAAAAGCGAAACACTTCCACTTCATTCACTCCAGACCTTTGGAATGAGGTGCCAGAACGTGTGCTGAACAATGAGCAGACACAGTTTAACTAATGACTCTGCAGATACCACTATGCCCCACTGAACCCTTCAAACACAAAACTAACCTTTCTAATTGTTCCTGAACCATATATTTTCTCCATAACAAATACAAATTGGTAAGCACTGTTGATAAGATCCTTTGCTTAACCATCAAAATTAGGTTCTCAGAATTTTTTCACAACTAGTGTGTGTTGTATAAAGAGGAAGACCGCTGTGGTTGTTTCTTCCTCTTTTGGCCAGGGTGTCAAAGCTGCCAATCCTTAGGCCTTATTGTTTGATCTAGCAATAAGAAACAGTTTCCTGACAGTATGGGATGACCCAGAACCCTTCCCTAGTTTTGGATCACCATAAGGACACCATCACCAGGAAACAAAGAAAAAAGAAACAAAGGATCCTGTTCTGCGTTTGAAAAGATAAGAATCTCTAAGGTCCATGTACATAATATCACACGAAAAACTGTACTATTCACCGTTTCTGTACTCAGACACTTATAGTATACAAGGTTAAGCTGTAGATAGGTGAGGATCAACAAGAGGATGGAGATTTTCAAGACTCTAAAAAGACTTAATATTTTCCACTGCTTATCAGCATCAAAAGTTAATACTTTTAAAAAGCATCCTTTGGCTGTTGAGGTCACATTGTGTGGATAAGGCACTTTGGGATCCTGGGCACAACACAGGTGCCTGTCAGTTCTTCTCTATGGCCTCTTCACCTTCGCTATGGCGTTAGATGGCTTATGGCCAAAGAAACCTGGGCCAATCTTGACTTCTCGTGGGCTATGCTACTTTACACAAGGCTTTTGTCTGATATTTGATGGCATGTTTCTCAATTTTCCTGTTACTAACAACTCTGTAATAGAAGAGTCAGTCAACTTCTAGAATGCAAAAGTAGGAAGAGGGATAGCACCTACTCAATTCCTTAAAAAAATAATAAAAAAAGTAACCTGAATGTCTCAGAATATTTGAATTATAAGAGAGGCAGTTCTAGCTCTTCTCCTTTTCCCAGCAAGTAGTTAGCAGGCAGAACCGAATCCACCACATTTGTACATCGGAGATGGAGAGAGAGCCCTCACCAGTTTATAAAGCTGCAAAGGGCAAGTGCAGGGGGGTTGCAAGGTACCTGAAATATGTATTTGATACTACAGTGTAGACCTAAACAAAGCTAAACTATGTGAAGTACAGCACTGAATATGGTAAAGACACTAATTCGCTTAGGGAACCTGACCAATCCCCTCTCGGCGAAACCATGTACCTACAATGACTAGACAGACCAGTCACCTCTGGACTCAACATCACAAAAAATAAAGAGATATTTCTGAAGCGGAGCAAGGTAGAAGTTACAGAGTGTTAGAAATGGCCTGAAACTTCCTGTCTCAATCATCCAGGCAAAAGTTTCATGCCTATCATCACCTTATGACAATAGCTACAATTATTATGTCTGGGAAAAGTTAGAATTACCTACATTTCAAAATAACTATCACCATTTTCCCCATTTAGACACTGAATAATTTAAGTAACTTTTACTGAGATTACATGTAAGGTTATTAACTAACTACTGATACAGGAAGGCATCTCAGTTTCATTGCTGAGACTTATCCAAGAAATAGTTCTGAAATTAAGAGCTGCTCAGCTGCAGTTGCCTTGAATTTAAGGAAAATAATATTTGAAAATCTGGTAAAAATGTCATACCTGTGACTTAATAGAATGTGTCACGTTTAATCTCTAGTTTTCACACAATAGCATACGTCAATAAAACTAGAATAAAAATCCTATTACACAAATGTCATACACAAAGCTAAATTATAATAGACAGTTAATTACATTTTTGCCATTCAGATTCAAAACTATAGCACAAATATCTTTCATTTTTGCCTGTTCTTAAATCCAAGTTTAATCACCGATCCTTATAATTCACTCCTACATATCTAACATATAAAAGATTCATGCTAAGATATTGTTGAAGTATTCCTCCATATACCTTTAAGTGTTTTGACTTCTTATCATTTGTTTGGTAGAAATAAGAATTAATTCTTCCAAAGTCAGGGGAATGACAGTGACATAAAACAGAGACACGGGCTAGGTCTGTGGCAGTGAGAAATCCATCACAAGGAAATTAACTGATGAAACCTATTTACTAACTGGCAAGTGTCAAAGGGAAGCAACTCATTTACTTATGGTGGTGAAATGACAACAGTTATTCTTTGAAAAGTAAATAGAAAAAAAAAAGGAAAGGCGATGTCTTTACTGTGGAATTAGATAAGTACTATAAATACATTTATAGATTTAATACTTCAAATTGTTTAGTGAGGAGTCATTAAGGGGAGGCTTTTCAAACTCCTATTTCTGACTGATTATTGGAAGGAATAGCCAGCTGCCCTTTGTGCACGCTTGTGGGAGTACTCACATACACTCTTCTGTACAGTCAAAACAAACAGGTAATTGTTGGGCAGTTACACATCCAGTTTAACTCAGTTAATATACAATCTTAACTTTCCTAAGTACATTTGTAAGCATTCTAAATATCTTCTGTGGTGAAAAGGGGGAGATCTTAAGTTCACACCAACTCTTTTGTCACTAAATTTTGCTACTTAATGCATAGTGCATAACTGGAAAACCTGTCAACCTATGAAATCAGCAATAAACAATAAACTTACATACTTTAAAACTACTTCACAATTACCTCTTTACTTTGTACAAAGTGCGCAGACCCGAGTATCTCCCTGTGCAAAGTACAGACAGAGATAAAGTATCAGGCTTTGTTCTATTTACTTTAAAATGAAAACCTACGTCTCGGTTTCAAAGTGATCAAATTCTCTTTACGAATCATCTGTTCCATTAGGCATAATTCACAAGGTTTAATCTTTTGGCCAATTTAAATGAAAGAATCTTCAATTTTTATGCTTGAATAAAGCCAAGAGACTACATTGCAAAGAATAAGCTAATGGTTCTTACCTGATTTCACCCAGTATATCAAACAGATGAAAAAACACAATTTCAGCATGTAGAAACAGAGAAAAGCAATACTCACTATCCACAGACAAGTGGCAAATCTAGTGTTCCCTTATAGTATGCTAGATTTCTAACCTAACTGGATGCCACTAATGAAGTAAGTGATATGTGGAGCAGGAAGCAGAAAGCGAAGCTGTATTCAAGCTTCTGCAATTCATGACTCCTCCTATTGAATGACTTCAGTAGGTAGGGTGGTTTCTGATCTTTAGGGGTTGGAACTGGCTTTTAATCTATTTCCCTCTTTGGCTATCAGCAGACTTACAAGCAATCAAGGTTATACATTACTGACAACTCTGATACACCGGTGGAACTTAGGAAGCAGAGTAACTAAAAGTACATCATGTCAGAGACCCACCGTGCAGGGTCTTTTTTTTTAAATGTGTCACTCAACTGCAATTTGAAGCACTGAGATGGGCAAAGGAAACTTAGAACAAAAAAGTCATTCTGGTGACAGAAGGATTTTTCTGTAAGAACTTGAAAATAATTCTGAGAACTCCATCTTCATGGATTATTTTTGCACAAAATTACCTTCTGAGCTTTTTCCAAGGAGTCATTCTCTAATCTAAATCCAAAGGAGGTCTGTGAAAGTGCTCATACGGGAGACAGATGGAGCTTAGAGTCCCGCAAATCTCACCCAGCCACTGACTTGCTGGGTGTTTTGGGTATGTAATCTAGCTTCATTCCTTCTGTGTCTCCAGCCACAAAACAAGATGAAGAAACATTTATTTTTATGAAGCTCATTTATTTACAAACCAATTCACTGGGTAAATTCAAGAGGACAAACTTCAGCTTCTTGGAGTTCATGGTGAGGCAAAGAGGCAGATAAATTCTGCATTACTCAAGTGAGAAGTCTGGACTCTCAGTTTGTCTATATCTGGCCCCCAATTATTTCCACTGCAGAAGAAAGAAAAACAAACAATAACCACTCAAATATGAGAGAGACACACCCCAGAAACGTTTTTTTGCATAGTGTATCCTTCACAGTGCTTCTAAACATAAGGTCTAGGTCTCCTTCTTCTCCAGAAGGGGAGAGGGGGTGAGAGTGTTTCATTATTTAATTTTAAGTGATCAGTCTCTTCAGCTGGCTTTGTGATTCTCAGCTCAACAAAGCTGTGCTACATAAGCTCCTGCAACAGACAGCCTTTAGGAAACCTCCTCAAAGTCTTTTCCCCTCTGAATGCAGCCACAAGGAGGAGATGCAGGATGTCTACCCATATGAAAATCGACTTAGCTTAACCAGTAACCTTTTATTACTTTTTTGCTTCCATGTCTCAAATTTTTTGTCACCCTATTCTCAGTAAACTTCACTAAGGCAGCTGTTGTTATTTCTTTGCATTCCCTCTTCATCTCAAATCTTTGACACTTTGTCCAACTACTCTTATAAAAGCACAGCCCTACTGAGATTACCTATTACTTAGAACAAGTAATGGTGTTGATAGTGTCGATTTGGTTCTTTCTACTCTCTGCTTTTTAGTATAGGTTATTGTTACAACAAAAACTGAGCAACCACCAGGCCGTGAGCCTCAGCATGCACTCAGTGTGCGGAAGGCATTCGTATACAAGTTAAAGCATGGGGAGCTCAACACCACTGAATACAAACTGGTAATACCCTAGTAAAACACCTGCCACGCTTATCCAAGAGCCAATCACCTGATCTTAGAAGAAAATCTTACATATGTACCTTTATATACACCTAGTGCCACTAGTTGTGAATAACTTAACATTTGTTCTTTTACACATGAATGGGGAAAAGAAAGGAAAATTTAAGTTCTCTCTTGAGCTGAAAAAGAGTAAGCCCAGCTCAATTGGAAGTAAAGTACAGTGCTATCCATGTTGACATAACAACCCATAAAACAGCTTTCAAGCCCTCTGAATCAGTTTCAGGACAGGACTCCTTTACTGAATCAATGCCAAGAAAGTTTTGTGGTATTAATCAGGGTGTTGAACTAGGGCTTGTTGGACTTACCTCTGTCGTATGACAAGAGGACTTTGTTCAACAACGATGGCACTTATGCCACTTAGAAATTCATGTATCTTAACTACCGTTACTGTTTACACTGTGGTTTCTACTGTCATCCCTGTGCCAGGTAAATCCCACAAGGCGACTCCAAGTTTTAGGTACACTGCCACAAACAGATGCGAGACCCTCAAAGTTCAGCTACCGCCCATCCCGCTTCGCTGCGTGTTGTTCTGTCCACTCTTTTTCTCACAGGGGTACACTTCTTCTCACACTGAAATTCCATTACCTGTGCCGAAAGTGCCTTATGCAAACCAGCGGAGGATGGCGGCACTGTCTCTCACCACTCTGACTGTGTCCCACAGTGCTCAGGCCGACCAGGAGATGCTGTACCAACTGAATGAACGCTGATGCTTTGCGGAGATCCCACACTCCACCAGCTATTAAAAAACCTCAAGTTTTAGCTAAGTATTCAAGTTGAAAAAAAAAACCATATATAAAAACTTTGGTTTATTACTATGGTTTACAGGTAACAGAATGGCACTTTTACACTTTGGTTCACCCCCAAAATTTTGTGATAAAGTAACAGCTAAAAACATTACAGCATGGTTTTCAAGATTAAGATCAAATTCTTATGCAAGCCTTGATATATCATGACCTGTGGTCACATGTAAATGTGTTTCCTCTTCTAATCTTCTCTCTACCCCCAAGGATTTTGTAATCTTGAGAAATCCCTTTCTCATAACAATTCTCCTTTCTCTTACGAACCAAGCCACTTCTCCAGAAAAATTCCTCTCTAACTGCTATCTTAAGAGCGTTGCTTCCTTTCAGGGAAGAGGAAATCACAACCTGGCTTTTGCAATGCAGTATGTTTAACTATGAAAAAAAAAAAAGAAGCTGTCTAAAGATTAGAAAGGGAAAAACCCTGACTGGTTGGAAGAAATCTAAGACTCATTACGTATTCTATACTGAGGTTTGTAATTCCTGCAAATTGATAATCCCTTTCTAAATAGACAAGTCAGCAACTAAGCTTCCGTTAAACAATAATGGCACGGAGGCAAAGCACACCATCTATGCTTGGGAAAAAAAAATAAATTCTTTAGTAATATTTTTCACATTGCTGTCTTCAGGATGACTTCTGAAAAGGCGCTCCTTTGTAAAATAACTTTTAAAAAACATATACTTGATGTTAAACACGTGTATGTGCTTGAGACCTGTTTGTAGCAACCATGGGTTATAAGGCAGGTATCACTTCAGCTTTTAAGACAGCAATCACATTCCAGTGCTTTTTAAATTTTAAGAAGCGTACGACATCCGACGCTTTACTCCAGCATTTTATCACTATCACAACGCTTTATCACACTTGATGACTAGACGGTGACATTCCTGGGCCACACGGGCTTCTCCCCGAGGTCACGTCCCTCCACCCTAACACGCTCCCACCGGCAGATCTGGCAACAATAACCTTTTCCTTCGGCCAGCGGGGAAAACCCAGAAAAACTCAAAAATAATGAAAGCAGCACTTTAAAACGTGGGCATTGCTCCCCACAGAGCAACGCCACCCGCGAGGGACTGCTGGCACCGACCCCTTGCAGGTATAGCGCCCACCGCAAGCGCAGTGAAAGGAAGGGCGAGCCTTGCCGTAGCCATGACAGGGCCCGCCCCGGGCCCCAGGCCGCTCCTCGTCCCCTGTCCCCTCGCGCCCCGCCCGCACGACGCTCCTCCCCTCACCCCGGGCAGCCCGCCCGACGGCGCTCCCGCGTTGCTAGGACACCGAGCCCGCTGCCTAGCAACGCGCCGCGCTTTACGGCAGCGGGGGCGCTTCTCACCCTCCCCTCCCTCAGCGGGACCTAGCGGCGGTCGCGGGCGGTGGCGCCGCCATGTCCTGGTCGGGGCGGTCCGAGGAGGCGGACCGGACGCTGTTCGTGGGGAACCTGGAGAGCCGCGTGCGGGAGGAGATCCTCTACGAGCTCTTCCTGCAGGTGGAGGGCGGGCCCCCAGGGGCGGGACGGGGCCGCAGGGCGGAGGAGGCCTCGGCGGGCCCCAGCCGGACGTGCGGCGGCCATCATGCTGTCCGTCCCCGGGGCCGAGGCGAGGCCTCAGGCTGCGGCTGGGGCAGCCTCCGCCGGCAGAGCGGAGCGGCCGGAAAGCGCGAAGCCGCCGAGTCGTGCGGGGCCGGTGCCCGCTGGTAGCGGGCGGCGGCGGTGGGGGCTGCGGGCGGCGGGGGCAGGAGCGGGAGCCCTTCTCGCCTTCCACCTGTCGGAGACCCCCGCTGCCGCTCCGTGACCCCCGGCGGCGCGCTGCGGATGGGAGCGCTCCCGGCCCCGGTCCCGGTCGTCTCCCTCCTCCTTGTCTCCTCCCGGCTGTGCGAGTGTTGGGGCCGCAGATGGGCCCCAACAGTTAGTGAGGAAGTGGCTTAAAGGTGTTCTAAAAATCCCCAAGGAAAAAAAAAAAATCTTTTTTACACCTTTTTTTTAAACTATTATTTTTATTATTATAATGTATTCCGAACAATAAAATTTTGATCGATAATTTGATTGAGACATCACAACGTGAACATGTGTTGAGCAAGGTTGAAGCTGTTAACGGAGTGCGAGAGGCAACAGGAATGATCTGCAGGTGGGGCTCCGGGCTTCCACCTGGAAATTACCTTTATATCAAAATGTTTTCATGCTTGAGAAGGTATTAAAAATTCCATCGGTGGGATTTTCTGGGAGATGGTGGGAACATACTAAGTAGCTGGACCTGTTTCAAACCTTTGGAAATAAGTCATGCCGAGGAGGAAAGCAAACGGCAAAGACAGAAAATGTTTTAAGACACAGACTTGACTTTGGGTTTGATGCCATGTTGACAGCATCTGGCTAAGCCAGGCTTATTAACCTGAAAGTAATGAGGAAAAGAGGGGGGGAGGCTATGGAGAGGAGTGAGCATTATATCGCTAATGCAAGCATCAGATTTCAAGACAGATTAACAATAGTTGCTGGGCTTTTCCTGAATTTGCTTATGGTGTGTTTGTTCTGTGGTTTTGTTTGTTTTGTTGTTTGGTTTATCATTTTTCCTTGATCCAGTCACCCTCTGTTAAGCTAAAAGGCCCCAGACTGGCTGGACAGTTCAGCAAACAGCTTGGTGATAAACTTGCATCTTCCAGTCCACTAATTGCTCCAGTCTCAGAATGAACTTTGCTTCCTTCTGGTGTGCTTGCAAAAAAAAGGGGGGGGGGAGGGGGGAAGAGGTGGGCAGAATCATCTGTTATCTTGCCCTTTCATTTGCTAATCAGAACTATTTTTACTCACCAGTTTTATTCCACTGATTAATCTGATATTTAACTTGTTAACTAGGCAAGACCTCAGCATGCTACCCCTTTTGCATTGAAAGGCCTTTTTGATTGGTATATTCTAACCCTTTGGGCTTTTAGCTGTTCCCATCTCTCCTAACTTTCTGTTTTTAACTTTTCCCTTAAATTAGCAAAGAAACAGTTGTTTCTTCAATTTTTTTTCCTTATTTCCTATGCAGTATTCCTACCTGTTTCTAATACTAAACAGTAGTTTGCTGTTTAACTGTAAATGTCAGGTTAGGAAAGCTTGTCTTGGTAGTGGACATGAGTAATACCGTACAAACTCTGGTACCAAAGTGATAAAGATAAGCGGGTGCTCTCAGAATGCAGTTTTGCGTGACTCTTCTGCATACTCTGTAACAGTCATCCAACTGCTGACTTTTGTCTGGGGCTTTAGATCATTCCAATAACACCTACTTATCTTTTTTTCTTCTCTTCATCTTGTTCTCACTCAGGTTTCTCTTTATTTTGCTGCAACAGCATATGCTTCTCATTGCACTAGGCCTTTATTGGAAGGTATACAGTTCAATGTTCTCGCTGTGGTATAGTCCTAAAGATGCACTCCTGATCTGTAGCTTTTCCCCCATCAAATTATGAGAAAGCATCTATTATTACTTCTAAACTATTAATATTTTTATTTATGAACAGGAAGACCACATATTTAAAAGACTGATCTACAAAGGACTTGACTTTGTTGCTTCTAGTTCTTGAAGAACCAGATCCTCCTAGTTAGGCATATAATAATAATCAGAAGACTGAGTATATGTAATTTTTTTTAAAGCTGCAGTGTAGTCCAGAACAGCAACAACAATGCCTTAAGGAGCCAACACAAGCAAAAATAAATAGGTTCAGAATCCTACTGAAATCTGGTCTTTAAAAACAAACAAACCAAAACAACAACAACAAAAGCCCCTCAAACAAAACAAAACCCCCTATCGAACTTCAAGATATTTGGAAAGACAAGATCAACGTTTTGAAGATTCCCTGCACAGGACAACCTAGGTAATGTCCATTCCTGTATAGCCTGATCACCCTCTGCACCAATAATAAAAAATAGTACATTATTTTTGATCCTTCGTTTTTGTCTGTATGACTTTCCTACTTTCACCGGGGGTTGGGGGTGTTTCTTTTTTCAGCAGAAGTATCTTATTTAAGTGAGGAGTTGTTTATACACAGCTGGCAAAAGAAAGCATACAGCGACCAGACATTATTATCACAGATGACAATCCTTAATATCTTCAGTCTGACAACATGGAGGGTATAATAAGGGAGATGGCTCCACATCATCACTCTAAATGCTCACAGCTGACAGATTGCAGATTTGTTGCTTGACAGTAATCATTGAAAATACGGAATAATAAAGGAAATTACTTTCTTTGGCTTATTTTCTTCATCTGAGCATATGCTGTGTGTTTATCTTGAATGTTTAACTGTTTATGTAGCTTAATTGCTGTAAAACTGTTAGGAGTAAACTTGGTTTTGCCTGAAGCCATAGATGACTTTGGAGTGACTTCTGAAAAGTACGTATTGTATCACTAGTAGTAGTGGAAGCCAGCTGTACTGGTGAGTGCTGTTTATTGGTTCAAAACAATGAATTCTCCATCTACTACAGTAATTTAGACATTCAGTAATTTTTTTACTGGGTTGTTGTGGTTGTTGTTGGGTTTTTACTTTGTAACTTATGTTCACTTCATTGCTTATCTGGATGTTACATCCTCCTAAAGTTGTTGTATCTTTAACACTCCTGAGCTGTGGTAGGAGATTGCTGTTGGCCATTTCTTTTTCCTCCGCTAAATCAGCCATACAGATGCATGGTTTTATTTTGATGCGAAACTGTTAATTTGATGATTAATATACTGATTCAGTCTTGTGTCGAGCAGATTCATCATCTTTGATATCTATTATGAAAATGACAATTTCTTTGAAAATGGAGCCAGCATCATTTATGGAATGTCACTGCTTTAATTTTGTTCTAGAAGTACTATGCAAGGATTAAAATGGTACGTGTAGGCAGAGATGGAACTTTTCAATAAAGATATTTCAGCCAAAGGTTGTGTTTTTGGGGGTTTGTTTTGTTGTTGGGGTTTTGTGTTTGGTTTGGTGGGTTTTTTTGGGTTGATGTTTTTGTTTTTTTTTTTGTGGGGCAACAGAAATGGTATGCTGTCTCTGAGATGACAGGGTCTCTTGATTCCTTGCCATGCAGTTGTGATGAGGATTAGGCAGTACAGAAAGCTGTTTTGTGGTGGTTCCAGAAGCCCTACTCTCTATTAGGGTTTGCTTTCTCACAATGTTGATGCTGCCATTTTATGATTTTAGGCAAGAGTGAAATAGAAGCATATTAATGGAGTAGATCACTTTTACATAGCTGGTACTATCAGTTTGCTTAGTTATAATTGTACTAGCAGCTGTACACGCATAACTTTTGCTATGGAGTCAGTAAATCAGTCTTCCACCTTGCAGCAGCTGTCATCATTATATTTTAAAAATAATCAAAACATCTGATTTTTAAAGACTAAACATCACCCATGGACTGATGGTTGATTCCTTTCTAACGTTTGTGGAGCTGTTTTTTGTTGTAGAAGGCTCAGAATTTGAGCTTGGGGAATGTGGAGTCACATTTTCAAAATTAAGTAGAGATTCTTACACTGAGAAACTTGCACAATTTCTGACTACAACAAAACATACAAAATTATGAAATAAATATTCAAAACAGAATGAAGAGTCAATCTTAATTTCTGTGAGAAAATAATACGGATTTCTTTCAGGCTGGACCATTAACCAAAGTGACGATTTGTAAGGACAAAGAAGGAAAACCTAAGTCTTTTGGATTTGTCTGCTTTAAGCACAAAGAATCAGTGCCTTATGCGGTAGCTTTGCTGAATGGAATTCGTTTGTATGGAAGACCAATTAAAGTGCAGTATCGGTTTGGTATGTTTAGTAGTCTCAATGGTTAACCCTTTGTAATTTTTTTTTTTAATTACAATGTTTGAATCCTACCATTTTTTTACAAAGATGACAATTTATAGTTGAACAAATCTCAGTCCATTCTTTCTAAGAAAGAAAAACTTGTGGCTTTTGCATAGGGAAGGATTCAGTCTTTGTATTCTTTGTTTACTAAGAGAATACAATAGATTGGTTTGGAACAGTGTAACTTGCAAGCCAGCTCAGACCACTCTGTGTGGAAAACATAGCGGCACAGGTTCTCAAGCCAGATGACATTTGGGAATCAGGGTGTGACTTTAACTTGCATTCTGGCAGGAAATCTTGATTCTATTAAGTGCAGCAACTGTTAAGCTCTTTGATACTTTTTATGCTAAAGCTAGGGAGTTACCAGAGCTTTACTTTTGAGTGGAAAGGATTGGAGTTTGAAGAATATAGTCAAATCAGAGTCACGTTCTTCATTTTACATTTGTGAAAACAAACCTAGAAAGCTAATGCTCAGGCAGCGTTTGCAACCTGAACATTCGGGACTCAGATGCCCAGTGTGCATTGTGCCAGTCCTTCAGAGGCTGTACAGAGCAGCTGCTGGGTTTAAGGGGAAAGGCTGAGGTTCCTAAAACCAGAAGCCGCTCCTGTGTCTGTAACTGAATGGGAATTACTCTGTTCTTGATCACTTCAACAGCCCTGATTTATGCTTCCGTAAGTGAATAAATGATACATGAACATTTTCAAGCAATAAAATGATGCCACAGACTATCTGCCATAAAATGGCACCTTACCTTTATATACTAGCTTAGATATACTAGCACACTACAGATGACACAGAACACTTTCTGCATTAATTGAGCAGTTGTAACTGAATAGTCATTATGCTTTTGTCTCATTTACAGGGAGTTCTCATTCATCAGAACTAAACAGCCCTACACATGGTTTTGAGAACTATATTGACTTATATTCAGCTTCATATAGGTAACAAAGATCATCTGTAAATGAACTGTATAATTAAAAAAAAATCTTACTAGGAAAATTAGTTGACATGGTAGCGCAATCTCTAGGCTTTTCATAAAACAGTTGTTGCATGCTTTAATTGCATCCTTACTGACAGCTTGCAGTGGGCTCTAGTTAATTTTAACATTTCATTGTTTAGCTTGCCAGAGGTTCAGTTAGCTTGAATTTTCAATTTTTTAATTATTTCTGCAAGATACAGGACCATAAGAAAATACTGAAATATGGTGTTTGTACTGGCAATGTTTGTAGATGTTAGAGGAAAAAAATGACAATGGAGATCATCTTTCTAAACTCTACTGTGTTTATATCTGTATTTTTTGTGTGTATACGTATAAGCAGTTGTCACACACATTTCAATGCACATATAAACTTGTTATAATGGAAGTCTGAACACCCCAGGTTCAGTATTTTTCAATGTTTCAACACATTTATATACAAATGTGACAGAACTCTCTGTGGAATCTAAACTCCCATGGTGAAATCTAGAACTGTTTTGCATCTCTACTTAAGTACATGTGAGGATTATTCATTAATTGAGCCTTTGAGTGTGTTTTCCTTGATTTATCATTTTTCTATGGAAGTCCGGTTGTTAATATCTCAATTCTCTTCTTGGACATACTCATTATAGGCCAAGAGTTAAGTTTCAGCACTCTGGTAAGCAGTATTTGGTGGACATCTAGTCCTTTACATTTGCTTGTTTTTCCTAGGTATCAAGAGCCTTATGGAAATCCTCCGTGTCCCGTTACTCCTTTTCCAATGAACAATAGTCTACCTCATGAATACTCAGCCTTTCAAAAGATGGTGAGTCTGTGTTAAAAGTTAAAAATTTGGGAGCTTTTCTATGAAGTTTAAGGTGTTCTGTATTTCTGCAAACAACAGTGTTTATTCCATGTCTCAAAATGTGGTTTAGGGTGCTAACTTTGACAGTATTAGATCTGTTTATTTTAGCACTTACGGGTACTATAATAACAGGGGATCTACCAAACCAAACTATGTTCTTACTGCAGGATTGTCTTGAAGGTATATAGCTTAGGGAGGCCAGAAATGTCAGTGTGCAGATGGAGCTCTTTCCTGTACTGCGCTCCAAATCAAATCCTCTTGGTGAGACAAGCTAAGCTAGTAAAATTGCAACCGTGCAAGCAATAGCTTCTTCGTATATAGCTAATTCAGTCAGGGAACCTCCTAGCTCTTCTACTCAATTCAGAAATGACCCGCAGAAGTTTGCAATGTCCTAAAACCAAACCTAAAACTCCCCCAACAAATCACCCTTGCCCAAGCTAAGACAACAACAGTTTGAGGGTTTCTGGCCTCAAGCTTTTCATGCCCTTGCAGTTCTCACATTCATGACTGACTTCACAGCAGGAGACAGTGAGAACCTGTATTCCACTTCCCCTCCAACCAACTTCGGCGTGCCAGGCCGTTCTTGCCCTAATCTCTTTTGCCTGAGATATTCCACAAGGCAAGGGGACTGGTCTGTTCATATGGCAACCTGTGGGCCAAACCCTAGTTAGCAAACGCCTCGTGGATCTTCTGAATCTGAGGAGTATGGACTCGTCAGTAGGACAGAAGAAACCCAGCATTTAATGTGAGGTACCAACTGTGGACAGTACTGCTGCCACCCAGCCTGACCCCCTTTCTACCAGTAGAAGGGGTGAAATCTGGCTAGATAACTTTCGCTAGCTGCCACCTGAGCAGGAAAATGGAGAAGGTCTGTTCCCTGTTGCACAGATGTGGTGGTGTCCTGCCTCCTCTCTTCCCAGGCTGTGGCCTCAGAAGACCTAGTGCTTGCACAAACTTTGCCATCCCCTCCACTGTGGTTGGGAGTGTGCCATCTGCCCCACGGGGCTCACCCATGAGCCCCCTCCTCAGTAATCGTGCAGTGCGGTAACATTGAGAGACTGAACTTAGCAGACCAGCACACGCGACCAACTTCATCCCACTTTCTGCTTTCTAGAAGGGATGATAACTGCAGCATGTCTTCAATGGCAGTTTGTTAGCAACAAACTTAAATATACTGAAATATACTCAGGCATGCTCCCTGTCAATTTTCTGGTTACTGCCAGTCAGTAGAAAGCCACTCTTTTCCAACCTTTGTAATTTTATTTCTGTACTTGGGCTGTGCGTTTTGTATGAGGGACTCTTGGGATATTTTAGGGACTGCAGCAGTGAGCTTGGCACTTCCGGCGTTGTTCCAAGTGCTTTGATCTATGGATTCACTATACCTTGTTGGAATGCCTTGTTCCAATGTTTAAAATTAGTTAAATGAGGTTGAAAAAAAAGGCAGAGGTGCATATCTTTACATTAACAATAGGCATTGCAGTTACAAAAGTTTATAAAATACATAGAAGAAATTAAAGGAATGTCATTTTTTTATTACCTTATACAAAAACTAGCAGTTTAATTTTAAATCAGATTATGTCTCTGTTCTAACTTTGCCATGAAAGATTGTCTACTTTTTCCGACTATGCTAGTTGATATAGTAAAATATATAAACTTTATTCACAAACATTCTGTGTTATGTTGTTTTATAATTTATCAGTATTTTCATTGTAGAAGCGTGCAAAATTAAACTCTTCAGAACTTTCTCTTTACAGTGTTAACAACTCAAGTTTCTTTCTCTCTAGATGAACCATTTTTTAGCACAGCAGTATGCCGTAGAGAGTCCAATGGGTCAGCAATTTCCTTACTATCAGATGACTCCGCCACTGCCTACAAATTTTTCCTTTTCTCCCCATCAAAATCAAGCTGCAAATTTTAAGTCTGCACAGAGTTCCTTTGCATTGGCCCCGCCACCTTCAAGTGACTGTGAAGAGCCCCAGGTGGACAAAAGGACCTCTAAAAGAAAGAGAGAACAGCAAAGTTGTGACAGTGACACTAGTATTGAGGATGACAAAATGAGGCAAAGAGAGCATGACCAAAAATACAAGAAGTGCAAAGCCAAGAAAAAGACGCATTAATACTGTGTAACTGGATTTGTCTTTTTTTTATTATATTTGCTATTTTTACTTGAGAGAAATTCAATCTTTCACCTTTGCACTTTATTAAAAAAGGAATGTTGAAGATTCATATTATTTTTGAAATGTGTTATGCATAAAATATACTGATACTTTATTTAATCTCAACCTATTTAAAGAGGAAAGTACTATCTAAGGTATAGGAAACATTATTTAAGAAGGTAAAGTTTTGCTAATAAAAAATAATCAATTGGATGTCGTGTGTGTGTGTCCATGTGTCCGTCCCGTCCCTGTCCCATCCCCGTTCCACTGCCCCCCCCCAGGAATCCTGGAAGGCTATTATTTCACTAATATAGAAACTTTATGAAAATACATTAATATCAACTACTCACAAAGCATATGTATCCCTTTCATCACCATTTTTGTGAATGGTGTAAGAATTTTCTGGAACCACTGAAGAAGTGGATGGGCTAGAAATTGTAAGCGTCACATCAGAGGTGTTTGATAGAAGTATCAACACCTATAATTTTTTTTCTGACTTAGCTCTGTTGTTACTTTCAGTTAGAATCACCTTGTATGGTTATTGGAACTGTTTTTTTCCAGTAGTAAATTTGAGGTAAAATGTAGGCATTTGCACTAACTACAAGACTCATGTGTGTATCAATACTCAAATGAATGTATGTACTTTATGGCTTCAGTATGTATTGATTAGAACTATATGCACCTTTCTGTAAAGTTACTCTCCAGTGCTTTATTTGCTTATTCAAGAATCTAAATGTTCATTGTAACAAATGGATGAAAAATTTAATGAGTATCTCATCTAACTGATAGCACAAAAGCATGAGTCAGTGGAATTAGTACCACCTCTTAAGAAAAAAAGTTTTTCCCTTGTTTAGCTGAGGTTGCAGCTGAGAAGAATAAACTATCTCATATTGTGATGAATCATAGTCAAGTGACCTGTTTACTGTAGTCTTTCCCAACTGCCTCAAACAACCCATAGGCGGATATGGAGGTATTGTCTTATGCAATACAGGTGATACACTTTTATTATACAAGAAAGCAAAACAGTTTTCAGCTATTTAATATCACTTAAAGTTAAGTCATCTGTTCAGGCTAGGTGTAAACTTCAAATTGAACCTGACAATAAAAAAGGATTTTGGTTCTATTAACTTCATTTTTCTCGGTTATAATGTTGTATTGCTTGAAAGGAATACTTTTCATTCTTACACCAGTGTCGAGACAGAATATCCAAGTTTACTGGTTTAAAGGTGATGTGTTTTACAAGCCCAACTAAGTGTCAGAAATAGAACTATTAGCTTGCAGCGATTTCTCTTTTGTCTGATAAGATAAATCCCAGCTAATAAAATTGCTTTGTCAAGACACTGCTTTTAACTTCCCAAAGGGATTACTTCTTGAGACTAAAAAACATTCCTATAATGCCACAGCACGGCACCCTTGAAATGTCGTTAGCAACTGAGTTCAACCTTCTCTAGAAAGAATTTATGTAATAAAGGTTTGTGCCTTAAGTGAGAGGTATACCTTATGTTTTGAGAAACTTGCTAAATCTGCCCAATCCCTTTACCTTTTTCCCTCTGCCCTTCCACACAAACACTTGCCCCTTTATCTTTCTGGTTATTCGTTTTCCCCCACCAGTAACTTTAAGACTAAGCTATGTAGATGTAATATAACTTCTGTTGGAAGATACTGCTGACGTTATACTAGCAAATCACTGATCACAAAAGTTGCCACAAGACTGGGAAAAGTTAACAAGTAAAATGCATTGGGTTTCTCTCAACCTGTTCCCTGTGTTGAAGAAGTTGAAACAGAATCGAGTAGAGGAAGAATTAGTTTAAGTTAGAAGTGAAGTTCATCAGACGAAAGAGAAAATGGATGCCCAAACCAGAGGTAAGAGCGCTTAGTCGGGTCTATACTAATGTGTCCTTATCAAACTTCCCCAGTGGATAGATAAGATAATCTGTCCTATGCAATTATACTCACAAAAGGAATGTCAAGGAGGATCATATTGCATATGGCTGATAAAATATCAATACAGTTCTTCTGCAGGAAAAATTTTTCTTACCCTCTTTCTTACCAGTCTTTTTTTTCCTGAAGGACATACGGATTTTAACACCTCTCAATATCCACTTACCTAAAACTTGTCAGTGTTAAAGGAAGAAAAGCTGGGCATGGGGGAATGTGCTAAAATTACTTTAGCTATAACTAAATATCTTGTCTACATCCATTAACTTAAGATACGACTTTAGTCAGGGCCCTGTTGATATTTCAATTACACTGTGACCAATCCTGGAAATAAGAAAAACACCTGAGTTTGGTCTTGACCAAATATTTCTTCAACCTCCCATCTGTTTTATTCCCTTTTTAAAGTTCTTTATGAATATGAAGGAAATCTTTTCTATGTTAGTTCTGATTCTAAAGTGGTTTTGTTTTGTTCTGATCTTTCATTTTCCACACTACTAGATAGCCTCTAGACTTTGCTTTCCCTGCTGCCACACAGGTCTTGTTTCCCTGTATTTTATTATATGAAATGCAGTGCATAGTTATCTCCCTTACAATCTCCTAAACTTTGGACAAATCAGTATTGCTGCTGTTAGTGATGCGTTCTCATTTAAGGTGGCAATGTTCCGGGTCAATAGGAGTCAAAGGGGAGATGCCATATTAATTACCGAGTAAAATCAAGATCCAGATTTGTATTAACTTTTGGAAAAACTTTATGTTGAAGAAAAAAACCCAGTAATGGAAATTACTATAATAGCTTCCTTCCTACCTACCTTTACATTTAAATACTAGTAAGAAACCTGTACAAAGCCTCCAAAAAGCAAAACGAGAAAGTATTGAGAAGTAACAAAGATCAAAACTTGTTTATCTGGTACATAATCTGCTGGAGTTCACGGTGCTGCAGCAGCCCGGTTCCAGACACAAGCAGGCATTTCACCTGCTGGTCCCAGGTGGAGTGAGTACTTTAGTCGACAGTGAGCACGTGCTTTCACAGTTTTATCCGAAAGTGTTTTAAGTTGGATCTGTTCAGCAGCAATGGCACAGCTGAACGGCACAGCTTGCGCTCGGGGCCAACTCTAAGACAAAAGTACTGTTGTTGCTTGTTATTTTCTGATGCACTAATAAACTTCTAGTGGCACACATCCAGCTAAAAGCTAGTGGGGAAAAAAAAAAAGGAATTTTTTTTATATGTATATTCACAAGATTTGATGCACACTCACCACTGATGTGAAAAGAATATGGTTAAAAAGTTACACAAGCTCTTTGTATAAAATTGTAATAGAACTTGGATTGAACTTTAGCCGAATTCCTGAAATTAAAACTTAATTGGGCCTTTTGCACCTGGATTAGATGTAGAAACAATTAAACTTAATTGTCTCCTTGCCCATCCACCTAGATGAGAGGTAGAAACAACGAACTGAAACTTAGATCAAAGAAATTGAATTGTTGGAAGGATTACCGTATCGAAAGCTTACGGAAGGTGAAGAAGGCCCGGGCAGGGAGTGCACTCCTGGTCTCTGACCTCAGTCTAGGATGACAAGGCGTTATAGTCTTTGGAAGAGTCTGGATAGCCCTGGGTCCCAGAGGCACCTGAGGAGATTACAACAATAAAACGCACACCCTCTTGAAAATAATGAGTGTGCTAATTAAGGGGGTCTCCCAAAACCTTTAAAACATTAACTTGAATGCGTGTGTGCAATACAGGATGGTAAAGGAGGGGTGTCTCACCCACCAGCTGTGCCTTACCGCTATAAATATTGGACTGTCAGACCCGCGGGGAGCGAGGGCTTCTTTTCAATGCCTGGCACCTGATTCTGCAGAATTGAAATAAAGCCGAATATCTCGACTCAATGTGATGATTGGTTGGTTGGGGTTTGTTGTGGGTTTTTTTTTTTTGCGCACCCTCGGGTGAAGGGTGAAGAACCCTTCCTTAGGGCTGCCACCGCCACACGCCATTCCCTCCCCTGCCCACTGGCACAAGGCACACGGGGCCCGCCATTAACGCCACCCGGGGGCACCAGACCCGCAGGCCGACCATGCCCTCTGTCCCCCGGCGGCTGCAGGTGGCGTTTCAGGGTCCGCAAAGCCCCATTTCCCCACAAGCTCTGCCGCCTTCCCTCCGCTGGGGCTGGCCGCCATCCAAGCGGCGGGCCAGGCTGAGGCAGCGCCGCCCTTCCCGCCGGCCGGGCCCCGGGGAGCCATGGCCGCCTCAGGCGGGAAGCGGGGCGGCTTCCACCCGCGCCCGGGTCCCAGCGGCGACAAGGTGAGGCGGCGAGCGGGGCGGAAGCGGCATGGACGGGGCTGAGGGCGGGCTCCCTCCCGGGGCAGCCGCTTTAAACCTGAGGGGATTTCGTGTAGGATTCGTGCTCGCTTCTGGCTCAAGAGAAGAAATGGAGCTGGTGGCCGCCTTGGAGTTTCCGAGGCGGGAGGGATGGTTGGGGCCGGGGGGTTTTCATCGGGTGTTTCTTGTCGTCCCTAATTAGTGGAGATGGGAGCCGTGCCGCGGGTTTGCGGGGCGGGGAATGCGTGTGCCGCAGGGCTTTTTCCGCGTTCTTCCATAGTTTAAAAAAAAGCCGCAGCTCAAACAAGAGGTGCTGTTCGGGCGGAAAATTCGGAAATCGTGAGGGACGGTGGCAAATATTCGCACCCGGTAGCGTGGGAGGGGGAGGGCGCTTGTGGCCCGCGTGTTTCTGGTGTTATCATTTAATCATCCGGCTTTTTCACCGAAAGTGGGGAAGGAAAGAAAGAAGAAAAAAAAAAAAAAAAAAAAAAAAAAAGGTTTGGAAATACCATNGTAAAGGATCTCGGCGCACCCGCAAGCACGCGTTTTTGATAGGTGGGTTTTTCACACCACCTACCGAAAAGAACCGTAACTGCGCCTTTGGTCGGCGGCTTCAAGATGGGAATCCCTGCGGGATGGAATTCCCTCCTCAGCTGTGCTGGAGGCGTACTTGGGGGTGGATACACGTTCCTCGGGAAGCACGGGAGGGTTCGTGATAGTTCACCTCCTCTTAGGCTCTATCTCAAATGGCTTTTGAAGTCGGCAGCGGTGCCCAGGCCTCGTGTTCTTCTCCTCGTTTGGGTGTACGGTACACGTTAGTAGCCCTTTATCTCTTAGGGGCCGGAAGGAGTTTGCTGTTCTTTAGGAATTAGAATTTGATAAATTCCAATAGGTTTTCAAATGGGGGGGAGGAACCTGCAGGATTTTCACTGTCATAGATTTAAGGAAGGTTTGCCTGTACTGGACATAGAATTGTAGAATATCTCAAGTGTGAAGGGGCACATAAGGATCATCAAGTCCCACTCCCATCCTTTACCGTTGGTGTGATCATACCCCAAGGTATGTGTAAACAGTGCAAAATCAAGCCGAGGTGGTGGTTAATATCTTCTTACAGCAAGTGAAGTTGTTCTAGTAAGTCTGTAGATCTCTAGCAGACTGTAGATCTCTCTTACTCTTCATACTTTGTGTTAGAGGGTATTGGTGGGAGAAGGTAGCAAAGAATTGTAAGCATTGACCTTATTATAGCTCAGAATTAAATAGCTCCTAAAAACTACATGTTAGTAAAAGACAAAAAAACACCAAACCCAACTTTTCCTTCAGTCTCTCGAGTAACATTGACGCTTTTTTCTTTTTTGAACAGAAATGCAGCCCTGAAGAGGATGTTTTTTGCTTCAGTAAAATAACATATACCTGGTTTAGCAGGTAAGGATTTAATAAACTGCTTGTCGGTGTTCATCGGCGCTCGCAGAATTATCGAGCGTGCAGTTACTTTCCACGCCATCCTAGCTTGACCCAGAGCCTGCTGTTAGTTGTTTGTACAAAAATTGAAGTTACAACTTTCCGAGATTAAATTCAAATATTTTGTTTATACATAGTAACAGTCATTTTATGCATTATCTAATGGCATTATTTAAAACATGAATATTTTGATAACTAAGCACAATATTCTTGTCACAATAGACAATATTTTTAGACAAGGAGGTACAATAAGCCAAATTAGGCTATCCCTTTTTATTTGTTATCTGTCTGTATAAAGTTTGGCAATAGACAAAAATTAAAATATGCTTTCATTTATACTCCATGTAGTGATACAACAATTTTCTAGATCTCCAGGAACAAATATTCAGTAGTACATTTAAGGTATTTTCCAAATAACCAATTTCATGCTTGTTTTCCTACCTCTTTTCTGGCAGGCCACGTGTTATTACTGTAGATTGCCTGCTTATAAATACCAATAAAGCCCCTCTGCTTCTTGGGAAATTTTCCACTCAAAAATAGGAAGTGAAAGTTCAACTATATCAAGGTCATGCAGCTTTCTGACACTTAATATTTTGAATGTTATTTCAAGCAATTTCATGTTATGTCTTGTGACCATTACTCATTTTAAACGTTTTATTTTTTCTTCTTTAAAAATCATTTGATTCAGACATATACACCTCAAAAATCTGAAAGTGAAAAAACCCATTTTAATAGTATTATAATTGTTTCTTGCTTTATTCAGTAGTATTAATTTTAAGGAAAAAAATGTAAACCGTGTTTTGCTATTAATAAGCTGAGACAAAACAACCAGATTGTTTCAAGGATTCAGAGTACTTGGTTAAACTCCGGCCCTGTTGAAGTGAGTAGTTCGCCATCAGTTTCAGAGTAGCTCTGGTTTTTACCAGTCCTTACATTCTACACCATAAATACAAATTTGCAGTTTTTCTAGAAAGTTATGCAGTATGCTGAATATAGCGCTTCTATATGACATTTATTTGTTCATTATATCACAGTGTACACCCAAATGTTCAAGCTAAGCTGTCCTTTGTATTTTTTTAACCAATTCAACAATGTTTAACAAAAGAAGGGGAAGAGGGAGGGATTTCAGCTCTACTCAGCTATGAAATAGCTATCTGGAAGTGATTAAACTAACATCCAGAACATTCAGAACTCTTTCCAGTCACAAGCAAACACAATAGATTATGGCTAATATATACTTGCCTTAAATGCTTGCAATCTAAATGAGGAAGTCTTAAATTAATTGTTATATAGTAAACCCATAATGCTATATTACTTTTCGTTAGAATCCAGGCAACCTGAGTGTTACAGTGTGAAGGGCATTTGGTAAATCTATTTATCCTCTGTCAACAGTGAGTTTTAGCACTGAGATGAGTTATGCAGAATTCTTAAACAACAGTTCCTACTCAAATACCAATTGTTCTGTTTCCTCATCTGTCTCAAAAGCTGGTGCTCTTAAAGAGAAACTGTTATTTTTGCCTTAACTTGCCAAGCTCAAGGCAAATTCACTTTGTATTATTGTTACAGCTTCAGTAGGTCGTTGCGTGGTCCCTTGGCGATAATGAGGTCCACCTCCACCAGAATTTTACAACCTCAAAAAAAAGTGTTTCTGAGTCTTATTTTCTGCCCTGTGATAAGCAAAATGGCACACACGTTAGTCTCAAGCCCATCCCTGACTTCCTTTAAGTTAGAGAACGTTGTCAACATTAATCCTTTTGCTTTTTCCCCACCTCAGAAATGGTATGGCATGGTTTGCTTTGACTTGTCATAGATCTGACATGCTCATCAAAAATTCCAAATCGTCTATTGTTCTTTCAAACAGAGTTCCTATAGGTTCAGTGTATTCATCAGTCCTATATTGACAGTTTAAGACTAATTTTAGCTTTTGTTGACACTTAAGTGGGTAAAAGCACTTTGTTAAAACAAAATCTTAACAGCTGAGGATGTATTTCAGTGAGACTTCTATTGTGCTTGTGTGAAACCCAGTAGTTTAAGGTTGTTGTGCTGGTTGAAGATGAGTCTCAACATAATGCAGTCTTGTGATAAAGAAGGTATTTCATTTCAGGACACAAGAATAAGTGGGTAATGATGCTACGCACATTTGTTTATGAAATAGTATATTTTCATATAAAGAAATATGGGATCAGAAACGCATACAGTTTCTGAGGCACAAAGGCATCTCAGAATTTGTTGTTCATACATGACAATCTGCTTGGGCTCTTCTTACTTCAGGTGAATTTCAGTGTATTTAAGGCAACTGGAAGTATGTTTCAGTATTTAGTCTGTAGCCTTTATAGGATTACATACATTATTTTGATTACAGAGTTTGTTTACATAAACTAAATGATATAATTAACTTTTTGAGTTAGTAGTTTTGCTTTTTTTTGGCTGCTGTATTCCGCACTGTCTAAACTCATAATTTTCTTTCAGACTCATATCTATAGGCTACAGGAAGCCATTGGAGAGGGATGACCTATTTGAGCTGAATGAAAGTGATTCACCGTACAGCGTGTGTCCTAACTTTGAAAAGCAATGGAGAAAAGAAATCCAGAAGCCTGCCACGGGATTAACGGTAGTTATAATTCTGACAATAGGCAATATCTTTTTCTAAATTTAAGGGGTCTAGAAGCTGGAGATGATTTCTAAAATCTTGTTGTTTATTGAACAGTGTACATTTTGTAGATCGCAAAGGCCACTTAGTGTTGTGATCAGTGATCTCCAGTGTAGCTATAGGGTTTTTATAAATCATTTACGTTCAGACTTACATCTTAGGAAGTTATCCAGTTACATTTTAACACTTCAGATGATATGGAATCTACCATGATTTTTACTATGGTGATTAATTACCATCTTTGTCAAAACTGCCCGACTAATTTCTCTCTGAACTTGTCTGTTTCCTGGTGTCTTATCTTTGCATCTGTATTTCAGGTAGGTAGAGAAGTCTGTTATCATCTTGCTTATCAGTAGACGCTCTGGCTTACAGAACACACAAACCAGGTTTCAGTTTTCTTTAATTTTAACCATATTGGGTTTTACAGATATTTTGGGCTTTTGCTTGGATTATCCTGTGTGATTTTCATGTAAATCCTGGACCGTTTCAATCACAGTTATTATTTTGTTGTTGTAGTTCAAGTGCGCTAGGAGCACTGTAATGTTAGGAAGCTTAGAGGAGAGAGGCCCTAACCTCTAAGTCCAGTAACAGTGTAGCTTTTTTTTTTTAATGACTTACTGAGAAGAGGGTTCCTGCAGAGCCTGACCTCATTGCATCTCTTCAGTATTTTTCTTATCTATTTGTAGACTTGCCCTTTCTTCCACTGATGGTGTACAGACCAAAACCCTTTCTACCCAAGCATACAAAAGTATTTTTCAATAAGGGTAATTTTTAATTCAGATACTGTTTTTATTCTTCAAGTAAAAGATTCTGTAATTTTTCTGTTTAAAAAAAAAAAAATCCTGTCCATCACTATGGTAATTAAGGAAGGCTAACTCTTTTTTTTTTTTTTCTTTTGAGTCCTTGTAAGAATATTTGCAATGGTTTGAGCTAAACTCAAGCTGAAAAAAATAGTTACTTGACAACAGACAATGTTCTGGAAGAATAGAAGGGTTATTCAACCTCCAATAGAAAGTTGCTGTAAGCCTGCTATAGATGATAATGCATTTATGTTGAAGCTTACTTAACTCTTTGTCTAATACAGTTTTTTTTGACCTGTGATAATAATATTTTTCTAATTATATTCTTGGATGATTGGAGCAACCCTAGAAATGATATTTATCCTATCCTGAAACACCTCTAGCCCGGCTAAATAAAACCAGACTTCATCTCTTACCCCAAGGCTTTTCTTCTAACTGTAGGAAATGCACTTTTTTCACATCATAAGTGCAGTGGTCGCTTTAGGTAGACACTCTAATATTACATATTTTATATTTGTAAATGTGGTTGAAATTAAAAAGTAAATTTTTCTCTTAGTTCTGTACATATTTTTGTAATCTTGCAGGCTTCTTACGTCAAAAGAGTGCTATTTAAGAAAACAAGTTTCCATAAACCATCTTTGATTTTGCCATTATGGCAAACATTTAAATTTTTATTGATTAAAGCTGCATTTCTGAAAGCTACAGCTGACATTCTGGCTTTCATGAGTCCACAAATAATGAAGTAAGTTTTTAATGTGTTTAACTTTATGTTCCAAGAGTAACAGTAATAATAAAGTTAGAGGGTTACCAGCATCAAAACCAAACTAAACAACAGTTTAGAAGTGTAAAGATTTTATTCCTTACCCCACCCACCCCAGTGATTATCCAAAAATTATTTAACGAAGAAAAGTTCAAAGAGATCAGGAATTTCTTAGCCAAAGGACTGAAACAAAATGAGTAGTTCAGTTCCACAATATTGTATTTAAGTATTTAATATATTTAAATACAAAATCAAATAAAAGTATTTAACTTCCCTAGGTTTTTTTCCATTTCTATTAAAAAAAATCCCTCAAACACACCACATAATAATATCTACAGCTTCAGCATGTAATGGAAAACTGTAATGACTCTGTTGTTATGTTGTTGGTACCATGAGGTTAATGGAAGTGGTTTTTGGACATTTTGCTTGCCATAGGGGTGTTAAGAACTTATCAAATACCCGTTAACCTCCAAACTATACCTTGAATCAGTGTAATCCTGAACAAAATTGTTAACTATAAAATCTCTTTGAAGATGTCACAGTTGCCTTTTACAAACACAAAAATAAGAATTTTCAGCTAGATTTTTTCTGTCTCATTTTCATTGTTGGTAATTGCAACCTAAGTACAAATACCTAATTATTTTTTCTTTTATGTCATTCTTTGTTTGTACTCCATTGTAAGTGAAGTCAGCAATAGCCCATTCGTGTCTAGAATAGTGTTTGAGAATTGTTTCTAAGCTAAGAAATTGGAAAACACAGATAAGATCTGCCTTTTTTTAACAATGCATTTCTTAAACCATATCTGGGTCCAAAATGGACTTAATTAAACAAGTTGCTAGTATGTCAGTTTATTGAACTCTTTATTGTCAGTTGTTGACTTAATGCACAGAATTTAAAATTTCTTTTTCTTCATTTTCAGAGCAATGATAACGGTCAGTGAAAATCATGCTAATGCATATTGGAGTGGATATGGCTATGCTATTACCCTGTTTTTTGTAGGTCTCTTACAAACTCTTCTCCATCAGTTATACCAGCGTAACAACATGCTTACTGCAGTCAAAATCAAGACTGCAGTTGTTGGCCTGATATACAAAAAGGTAATCATGTATTCTGCTTTTCTTTCGAAACAAAAACTAAGATATACACACTGTTAAAAGACAGTATGCTTACTATCATGATCGAAGCCCAAAATGTTATGCACTGGTGACAGGCTAACAGATTAACTTTATATTTTGATGATTATTTATTTATAATAATTTGGAATTTCAGGAGCATTTCTATTGCAAGACTATAATCCTGAAATTACGTACTTTTGCCAGTTACCTGTACAGACATAATACTGGAGATACAGGTAGAAACTGCATTCTTCTAAGTTTGATTATGGGTTAATTTCCCAAATTTACTGAATGAACTGGGAAAACTTTTTAGGTTAGATGTCTGGGAAAAAGTGAGGGTACATGGGATCACTGTTTTTTGCTGTATAATTGTAGCAAATTGGAGAAGCTGAAGTTTGCCACGTTGTCTCCTTTGGATGTTGAAATTGCCCCTGATTTTGGTGAAATTGATTTTCCGTTGAGTTGAATGCTTAGTAGGTTCATTGTTTTCCAGATGTTTGAAAAATAGCTAACTGTTGTGGAATTGTCCTGGGTGCGGCAGGGAGAGGGTTAATACCTGGCCCAGCACAGGTATCCCACACCACGTGACCCATGCCCAGTATTTAGGGGGAGCCGCCGGGGCGGGCAGTTCCCAGTTCCGGAGCCGGCGGGGACGGTCTGGTCGCGGTGCGGTGCGGTACCCCTGTTTGTACATTCCTCTGCCGGTGCTATTGCTGGTGTTTGCCGGTTTGTCTTTGTTGTTCTGTTCTGCCTTTATCTCAACCCACCAGTTTTGCCTTTTTATTCCAATTTTCCCTCGCCGCTGCGAGGGCTGGGTGAGCGGCCGCGTGGTTCTTCGTGCCGCCTGAGGCCAGACCACGACAGGAATCTTACCTCAGAGAGGTAAGTTCAATTGGTGGTAACGAGTCCCCCTCCTGGCTTGAGAGGCATACTGAACTGGTGGTCATTGCCCTCCCAGAAGGAGGACCTGGCCATGGTTACCACTTGTCCGAGAGCCCTTGTGAGAAGGAATGTGGCAACCCAGACGGAGCTTCCAGACAGACCTGCAGCTGTGCAGGTCTCTGGCTGCAGGGAGTGCCTGAGCTTGTCAGTCGTACTGGAGGACAGCAGAGACAGCACCTGTGTGTGGTGCAGCCAGGTGGATGATCTGCTCTGCCTGGTGGTGGAGCTGAGAGAGGAAATGGAAATGCTGAGGAGCATCACAGTGTGAGAGGGAGACAGACTGGTGGAGCCACACCCTGAGGCAAAGACAGCAGGTAGAAGGCCCACAAGAAGCAAAGGGTCCCCTCCCCTCTTGCCACCAGGCAGGAGTGGACCTAAGAGACAGGAGGGATTGGAAACAGGTTCCTGCTTGGGGAGGCGAGTCCCCTCCTGGCCTCCCTCTCCTTCCCAGCTGCCCTTACACAACAGGTGTGGGGCTTTGGAACTTGAGGGTCAGGCAAATGAGCACCTGGGTGCCATCCTGTGCAGCCTGCTGTAGGTGGACCTGCTCTGGCAGGGGGGTTGGACCAGATGATCTCCAGAGGTCCCTTCCAACCCCTAACATTCTGTGATTCTTCTGGGGGGTTGCCTGGGGTGAGTCAGTCAGTCCCATGCATTAGGACTACTTCTGTTAATACAAAAATGAGGGTAGTTGTTGAAGACGATTCCCTTTGGAGGGGAACAGAGGCCCCTATATGCTGACCAGATCCATCCCACAGGGAAGTCTTCTGCGCCTCTGGGGCCCGGGTTAGGGATCTCACATGGAAACTCCCTGGTCTGGTACAGCCCTCTGATTATTATCCACTGCTGGTTGTCCAAGTTGGCAGTGGCAAGGTTGCAGGCAGAAGTCCAAAGGCAATTGAAAAGGACTTCAGGGCACTGGGGCGACCGAGGGATCAGGAGCACAGGTAGTGTTTTCCTCAATCCCTTCAGTGGCAGGGAAGGACACTGAGAGGAACAGGAAAACACACATATTAAACATATGGCTCAGAGGCTGGTGCTACTGGGGGAATTTTGGGTTTTTTTGATTGTGGGGAGGTTTACACAGCACCGGGCCTGCTGGAGGCAGATGGAATTAGGTTGGCTCAAGGAGGGAAAAGGATCCTCATACATGAGATGGCAGGGCTTGTTGAGAGGGTTTTAAACTAGGTATGAATGGGGAAGGGGATGGAATTGAGCTTGTTAGAGATGAGCCTAGGGGCAGCATGCCAGCACTGGGAAGGGAAATTGATAGCCCAGCTCAAGTGCATCTACACCAATGCATGCAGCATGGCCCACAAACAGGAAGAGCCGGAAGCCACTGTGAAGCAGGATAGTTATGACATAGTCACCATCATAGAAATGTGGGATGACTCTTATGACTGGAGCGCTACAATGAAAGGCCTTCCAATTTTTTGATTGTATGGAGCTCAATGACTGTGAAGGCAAGGTCAAGTGTTTATGGGTAAGGATGAGGGGGAAGGCCAACGAGGCAGATATCCTGTAGGGAGTCTGTTATAGACCTCTCGGTCAGGATGAAGCAACAAACAAAGCATTCTACAAGCAGCTGACAGAAATGTCACAATCCATAGTCCTTGTCCTAGTGGGGGACTTCAACTTAACAGACATCTACTGGAAATACAACACAGCAGAGAGGAAACAGTCCAGGTGATTCCTGGAGCGTGTGGAAGATAGCTTCCTGACACAACTGGTATGTGAGCCTACCAGGGCAAGTGCGTTGCTAGACCTGCTGCTTACAGAGATCTGGTGGGTGATGTGGTGGTTGGAGGCTGTCTTGGGCTTAGTGACCATGAA